>JAGXJF010003338.1:0-166602 GCA_019208055.1 Stipa capillata
ACACTTCTGTGGGCTTCATCTGATCAAAGTCGTCCTTCTCTTTCAGCATTAGTACAAGAGTTCTGTAGGGTTTTGGCAGCACTGACAGAAACTTCTTGATCACATCTTCATCATCAACTCGGTTTGATCTAAGTGCCCTTAGCTCTTTGATACTTGGTATTATGGTATCTTCTAATCTGTAACCTGCATTCACAACCTCCCAACATCTGGGTCTATGGCGATAAGAAGCGTCTACATCTTTCTTTCCAGAATACATAGTTAGTTCCATCAAAGATAGGGATTTTACCCTCATAGCCCGACATCCTTTAACTCTGGCTGTTAGGCCATTCAAGAGCAACCAGCTCTGATACCAATTGAAGGAGCGAAGGTTCCGACTAGAAGGGGGGATGAATAGGAGGCTAATCATTTGAAACAATTACTTCAGTTTATCAAGTGTTCAAAGGACTTAACTGGTTGAAGGGTTTGCTAGTCTGTGTAACAGTGTCAACTACTCAGGCAGTATTTGATATGTAAATTAACACACATCTGTCACACAGGTGGCTAACACAAGTAAGCTGATAACCCTAAGCAGATGTATATGACAGATAGCTGTGTAACAGGTAACTCGCACAGATATGAGATAAGCAATAACGCAACTGTGACACAGCTAGATTAACATAGGGAATGAGATAGGATTGCAGCTAGGTTATATATAATAATGGATCACACAAGCATGCAAATCAGATGAGCAAGAAGTACAGAAAGGAGAGGCTAGGTTATATATAACAAGGAGTTTTTCACCGAAGTTCCCACTCTTTTCAGAGATGGCACATCCCCGTTGGAGAGCTACTCCGAAGAGATGGTCAGCACTGAATCGTGCTTGTTCTCCGAGTACCTGAGTTTTCAGGTCTCTTTCTCTTGCTTGTGGAAGTCTGTCTCATCAAATGCTACACACCGTAAGTGTTCGCAATCACGGTCTACATTCTTGTTATACGTAATCCACATATATGTAACCCATACTTCTTTATGTGTAGGATGATGATTGAACAATGCAGAAGGAAATATGTAAACGTAGGGTTCCTCGACCCATACATTGTCTCCATGCGGATGATCGTAGAAGCGGAAGACTTTGTTGCCGAGTACGTGCTAAACACCTTACTTGCTCAAGAAGATCATAAATTCATGCTTTTTCCGTACAACTAGGCTTCACCATCGAAGGCTAAACTTTATTTTCCAAAATACGTGAATAAACTAACCATCAAGACTTAACTATATGCAAGAGAGCATTGGATTTTTGATGTCCTTATACCAAACCATCAAACGGTCATGTATTTGGATTCGTTATTACGAGCAAACTTCGACATCGAAATATTTGGAAGATTTTTGAGCAAGTAAGCATATTTTCAACATATTGAAATATGTCGTTCACTCATTTTGTGTTGCAATGCTGAACACAAACCATTTCGATTCACGTCCTGTGTGGAAGAGCTACACCAAGATGGGAGGAAAAGGCGCCAAGCAGTCCCTTTTACACGATAATGGCTTTAGTGTATCTTTCTGTACTCAACAAATTTTTCATAAATTGTGGTAATGACGATCTCCAACTACTAACCAATTCTATGTATTACTAGTGCCACCAACAACAAGGAGGAACAAGCGTTTGTGGCTTCTACGTTTGCCACAACATGGAAATCATGCTCAGTAATATTATCAAAAATGAAATCCAGGTTTGACACTATTGCGATAAGTATTATCTTATTTCTCTTCATTATAAGTACATGACTTTAATATATATTCTGATCGATAGTAGAAAGGTATTCCGAATACGTCATTGGATTCATCCCACCTGGACCGGAGAAGAGAACACATCGCCGCGTTCCTTGTGAGAGATGTTATCAATCCTTATGGCCAATTCCACGTCTACGACATGGAGGAATGCGAGTTCGTCTTAGTTAAGAAGTGATATATATTTCACTGTGTACTTTTATATGGATGCTGAATTGATGTGTCATGAGGTGGATGAAATTGAGAGTTTAATTATTTTGTGAGATATGATGTTGATGAGTTTGATGAGAATTCATTTTGTGACTCAATTTATGTATATGTATCAATTTTCTATGGTTCCATATGATTTAAATTTGATTACTGTGAATGAATGAGATGAGTGTATGGATATATATGTATTGTCTGTTTTGTTTCCTGCTGCTAAGCAACAATATGAAATAGTTAGATATGCTATAAAACAGATGGTGGAATATCGCAAGCGGTTCTTATGTGATGAATGCCCTCATCACAGGCAGTCTTGTGGGGAACCGCTTGTGATATTCTCAAATCACAAGCGGTTCTTGTAGTGATCCACTTGTGATATGCTCTCATCATAGGCGGTTTTGTGATTGCTTTTTACTCTTGCTTACACGCGGTTTAGGAAGCCGTCTACATTGAGGTTTCCAAACCGCCTGCAATAAGCTATTCTGTAGTAGTGACTATTGCTGTTGTCGAAACATCTTTTAAGTGTTTCCTATTACCTGTAACGGCAATGTGGTAAAACCCCATGATCATTATTTTGCCACAGACTTCACATGAAATGACAACAGTGCACGTATTGCTGGAATGACCCCTTTGTTGGCACTCATTGCATTTAAATTGAACAAATAACTTAGCATCAAGCGGCGTCATGAATTCTCCCCAACAAGCACCTCACCCACTGCCATGACCTCCATTGGAACCATCGTGCGGTCGAGGCCACTGCTGCTGCCACGGCGGTGTTCCTCCTCTGCTCTGACCGCATCGTCGTGAGTCAAAGAAGTGCCTGCAAAGAATGGAGCAACCCCGTAGGCTGCTTGTGGCCTGACCGAATGGCTGAAGCTTGCGGGAGCCATGGCACCAAAGGCCGGCGTAGGCGCCCTAAAAGCGAAGCTAGCGGTCGCCATTAGCCCCCCGCCCCCTCCCCGAAAAGACCACCACGCCGCACCATACCAAACACCGATATTAGGAATACTGCTACGATCCCGCAAGCGCTAGCGGATGTCGATATCGAGAACGCCGACGCGGCCCCACCAGCACCAGCGGACACTGGTATCGGGACCGACGCAGCGACCTCGCCGGCACCCGCGGGCTGGTGGCGAGTCGTCACGGTACGGGTGCCGCGACCCTGCCCATTCATTGGTGGCGGAGCACCCTTCCCACGCTGCGTCCCTCGTCTAGATCCATTCCCGCTTGCCTCCATCGCCGATTGCCGCACCACCTCAGCGAAAGATCGCATGCGCCTAGGGTTTGTGGGAGAAGGTTGATTCGTGCGGGGAAAAAGGGATGCGATCCCTGTCGCCGACTCATATCGGCTTGCATTGGGTTCCGCACTCACAGCCAAACGGTCCCTTTTTAGTGGGCTTGGGCCACAAAGGCCTGACCTGCAATTTTGAACGATCGATAATTCTGGATCGCGCCGGTCTGGAGATCCCAGATCGCGCAGGAGCACGATCGCACCAAGAAGCAATCGCCGCGTGCCAGAGGACATCGCCGACGGTGAGTAGCACCTAAAGTCGCAGCCGTGGCAATGGGCCACACCATGGATTCATAGCCTTTCTGTTCCGATGGCCGACAACGGCTTTGATCAACCGAATGGCCACGCCGTCAACACCTCCCATTCGGCCATTGCAACCTGACGGCCCATTGGATCGTTCCCTAGAATGAGATCCTCCACCTTCGTGGCCAACTTATCCACCGAGTAGCCTACCTGCAACAGCTCAAAAATTTGAAGAGGCGGTACTTACATTGTTGTTGGAAAACTTCGTCGGAATGGTTCTGTTGGGCCCTCCTAGCACATGAACACGATGCCCAGCACGGGAGCACTATGTGCCCGCCCCTCACCGGCGCGAGTGTTAGGCGGCATCGCTTCGTCCTTGGAGAGAGGGAAGGTAGACGAGGGCATCATTAAATTTGAGTATTATCATTTGTCTTTTTTGTTTTAGACATGAATGATCATATTGTTGGATGAATTTGTGCATGTATGCATAGTTTACACATAATCCATACGTGTCACTATGATTTATTCCAGAATTTCTGAAACTCACGGGTAGAGAAACCCCGAAGAGGTAGTACGGATGGAAATATAAAATTATAGGTCTTAACGGATGGAGTACTTGGCTGGAGACCCGTGGAATTGTTCTGGTACAAGACGCCGTTATTAAGATTACTGGTAGAAGAGACCAGTTCGAAATAAACAAGTCAAATATGAAACTCTCTTTAGACTTCAACAAGTAAATCAAATATCATGTGACGATTTACTAAATCCTGCATGGAATACATTTCCAGCCCAGCTTAACAAATTTAATTACATGATCAGCAGAGTTAATTAATGAAAAGAAAATTCTCGCTGGATCGATCTTTCTGACGTTCCTCTGGTCTGGAGGGTCCAACTTGGACCAAAACGACAGCCCATATATGATATGAAATCCTCTGCGACGACGTCCCAACTTCCCTTGGCAATTAAGGACCAGCAAATTAAGGGTACATCCATGAAATTAAGTAGAGGGCGAGTAGGTGGCAAGCGCCGAATCAAATTTAATCCGCGCGCTCCATTAGAACGACACCCGTTTAGTGCTGATAGTGGCATGTCCTTTGTCACACGAAAGCTATCTTTTTTTTAGGAACGTCATATATAGGAAAGCTATCGATCAGTGGTAGTAGTAGTAACATGTACTGATCGATGTACTCCGCCTCTTCGTCCAACGCTAGCTCCAAGTCTCCAACTAGTATCTGCGCCTTTGGTACTATATATTAACTCGCGTTAAGTTTAAGTATGCACTTCTCCAGCTCAAATACTCAAACTACATGCTTCTTCAATCTGTACTTCTAAAGTGGCAAGCTAAAAGCTTCAGCTGAATACTGATACTTCAGATATGAAAGATTGACTACACGTGACTGGGTGTAATTTAGCATGCACGTGCAGTCGATGAGTGGAAAATCATACTCGACCGTGTGGCCAGTAGTGATCTATACACATGACTGGGTGTGATTTAGCATGCACGCGCAGTCGACGAGTGGAAAATTATACTCGAGCGTATGGCCAGGAGTGATCACTATAGTACTGATCTTGTTGGATCAACGTCGGTATTTAAGGTGTCCAACTACCCTTAATCCGTGGCAAGATCACACGGTCCATGCAAGAGCGGCAATCCAACGGTAGGTACTGTTCGCTTGTATATATATACCTGAAGGTGCAGTGTCCCAAGGCACTCACTCAAGCCCAAGCACCTCTACTACTACTAGCTATTTGTCCTTCTCTTTCAGCGTTCTTTGCAAATAGAGGGGGACAAAGAGAGCAAGATGGGCTGCAAGATGCTTCTGGTCACCGTTCTCTTGGTGGGGATAGCCTCCCAAACCTCTGCCAGGAGCCTCGAAGGGAATCACTTGTCCGAGCAGAAGTGTACGCATGAACTATATCTCACAATGTCGTACCTACGTACTTGGAACACTGCATATATAATATGTATTTTACTGATTATATATGTGGCACACGTACTGTCTATCGAACTCAACAGACGGCGGCGGCGGGTACGGAGGAGGTGGTGGCGGATACGGAGGAGGAGCAGGTGGCTACGGAGGAGGAGGCGGTGGTGGGTACGGAGGAGGCGGCAGCGGCTATACACCGACGACGCCCAGCTACACCGGAACCTGCGAGTATGGCCGACGTACTACTATGCTATACATAGACAAATGTACACGCGTAATAAGCTAAAATTTTGAGTGAGCTACATGAAACTGCATATGAAATATAAATACTCTTGGTTCAATTTACTCGAAAAGAAACTGCAGCAATCTGGATATTTGACACGCATGTATGTATGATGTACAGCTTCTGGAAAAGCCACCCGGACAAGATCATCTCGTGCATCGGGTCGCTGGGCAGCATCGTGGGCTCGCTCGGCGACGTGTGCAGCTCCTTCATCGGCAGCAAGATGCAGACGCTGCAGGACGCTCTGTGCAACACCCGGACCGACTGCTACGGCGACCTGCTGCGCGAGGGCGCCGCCGCATACATCAACTCCATCGCCGCCAAGAAGGCGAAGTTCGCCTACACCACCCACCAGGTCAAGGACTGCATCGCCGTGGCCCTCACCTCCGAGGCCGCCGCCGCCGCGCAGGCCGCCATGTTCAAGAAGGCCAACCACGCCTGCCACTACTAAGCTACCTAGCCACTAGTGGTGGTTAAATAAGTCCATGCATGGATGCGTCATGCATACGTGCAGTTCCAGAAGCGCGCGCGCGCCAGTCCTCAGCTAGCCCTTTGTGTGTTTGCCATTTGATGATGCATGTCATGCTGTCTCGTTGTCCGAACGCATGACTTTAATTTCGTGTGCCAATTTAATACCATGGATAATCAATTTATCATCTTAACACAAACGACCAAATATTTATCTCGATATATTTTTCGTACCTTCTAGATACAGTGGGCTCGATTAATTCCATATAGTGATATAATATCATGTACAAACGATCAATATGGTAGCGACCCAAACTTTTTAATCTCGTGAACTGATACCACATTAAAACGGCATACCAACTCACGTACAAACTACTGACCGGCTGGCTCACGATCCAAACTTTATATATGCCACTACCTCAGCAAATACCAACACTGACGGGTGCGAAAATGCCATCGCCGACGGGTCACGGCCCGTCAGTAACCTCCTGTCAGTGGAAGTTCCACTTTCACTGACGGACGGACTGCCCGTCAATACAGATGAACTTTCACTAACGGGTTCAACCTGACCGTCAGTGAAAATACTTGCAGCGTTACAGGGCAGCATCCTGACAAGCACTTCCATTGACGGGCCCTTAATTCACGCCCGTCAGTGATGACCTTTCCACTGACGGGTAAGTATATCTTGCCCGTCAGTGGAAGTATTTTTATAAATTTTTTTAACCATATCTGAATAGATAATATAAAACATTGTAGCAATTAATATCACAAATATTAAGCATTGAATATCACAAATATTAGGCACATATACCAATTAATATCAAAAATATTAAGTACACATATAAAAGCAAGTTTACAACAAATTAAAACGACAAACAAATGAATTTGACAATGTTTATTTTCACTAGCCCTACTCTAGGTCTATGACGCTTGGCTAGTACTTGCAGGGCGACGGTAAGCGGGTAATTGGACTCCCGCATAGAAATCGCCACTTGGCCGGATGACTTCGTTGTTGATAACGTACGCGAAGGTCTTCTGGATGCGGGCAAAGTCCTTCCTCCAGTCGTACTTATCATCAGCCAAGTCATGTATGAAGTTATTGAATTGATCCTAACTCCATTGCGGGTTGTGGGATATGACGAACGCGTCTATGTGAGCGCAGACGTAGTACCCACATGTAACGCTATTTTCTGGCTGTTGCCTGCAAGGGAAGTTGAATTTGTGGATCAGCTTCTTGCTCTTGCTTTCTGCTCCTCCCCCTCGCAAGTTGTATTCCCAAAAGGCGACTTCCAGAACTTCCTTAATTTCAGAGTAGTCCCGCTTGGCACTTCTTTAGGAATCAAAATAGTATATCATTATAGAAGGCTTGTGGATGATAATGAGGATCCAGTGGTTGCTGCGTAAAAGGCAACGAAGGAATATAAACAGACGGGGATACGTGCTTAAGAAAAACAAACTAGAGACGGTAGTAACTTACGGGGGTTGTAGGGCATGAGTACGTAGTCCTTGTCCTTGTGGTATATCAATGACTCAGTGAGGAAATTTATTAGGACCGGCTTCGCTTCTCGTACATAGTACTCTTTCATGACGACCGGATCAATTATTCTAAAAGCGCAGTTGGGTAGACGCCTACACTCTTGGGCTTGGGAAAGCGCCCACAGCCTGACGAGCATGGTGTCGAGCCGGAAGAGGTTGAACAAATTAAAGATATCTTCAAAATTGATGTCGAAGGTGTCATGATGTTTGTCCAGGAAGAAACCAAAATCTTTTGGCATCTCGACCTTAAAGTGTAGCTCATAATCATCCCGATTCCGTGACCTCATCATGATCGTGTCATGGAGAAGCTTCATCTGTGCAGGCAACCTCTGCACCTCATCATCTAGGAGCAAGGGCTCACCTGCCTCGTACACTAATCGTCGAGACTTCTTGACAGTTTCGGCAGATGTCTGGAAGGATAATGCATTTTTCTTGCTCTCCTTGCTTGCCTCCTTCGCAGCGGTGCCGCCCCGTCTGTGTGGTCTTTTTCTTTTCCTCTCCGGCTCTGGAGAGGAAGCCCTCTTGCCTCCCGTCAATGCTTCGCCCACTGCGGCATTGAGCGTGCTTGGAGATAAGACCATCTTTCCTGCTGCCTTCGGGTCATGGTGATGCTTGGAGCGCCTTTCAGAGGGCGGCGAGTCCGTCTTGGGTTGCTCCTCCTCCTGGGACGGAAGGATCGTCGTGTGGTGCTGCCCGACAAGATCGTCGTCCCGACCATTGAACGAAACCGGTGTACTGCACAGGCCAAGCGGAGACGGGCCGGCTCTGGTTGATGGAGAGGGGATGGTTGACGTACTAGGAGAGGACACCTCGGGGGTAGTTATCTGGCTCTTTGGCCACAGGATGTAGTACCCCTTGCAGTCTCCTAGCTTCATGACATCCTCTTCAGGGGCGACAGGGACTGTGACATCACTGAACTCGGTGACGACGCGGTCCACCTGTACCCTCGCCATGTGGGAAGGGATAGCAACGTTGTGACATGTCGTGACTACTGGGAATACTAAGCCATGTGCAACCGTCTTCTTCACGCTGAGCAAAGGGATAGTGAGGTGGCATTTTGTAGGCCCCTGCATAATAAAGGTACCCATTGTTATCCGCACTATGCTGTGAATTAGAGCCCTCATACAAGTGATTCAAGGTGGCGACGAAGCTTACGGCGATGTCTTCGACGGGACTTGGCGACTCGGGGGGCGACGTCGGAGGCTGAGGCGCAGCTACTCCATCCAGCAGCATAGGAGCCCTGATGTCCATGAGGATGCACAGGTGGACGAGATGCATCGCGGGCGTCGTAGCCTCTGGACTCTAAAAATTCCTACGCCGCTAGCTTGCCAGCCTCCTGGGCTGCCCTTCTCATCTCTTGCAGAAGAGATGTTTGCCTTCCTCTCCTCCTCTAGCGGGCAGCCTCGTGGTCTTGAGGAAAGAATTTATCCCATATAGCCCCGTTCCCGATCCCTCGGACACGCCCTGTCTTCTCTCTCATTCCTAGAGCCTTCGAGAGATGGTCTTCCCACCTCTCACTCTGGACGGACTCCTAGGAGCTCTCAGGCTACGGGGACAGCTGCCTCTGCAAGGGAAACGGCACAAGGTACGGGCCGTTAGCGTAATGGAAGCACAATAGTACTGCGCCGGTCTTGAGCCTCGGTATAGAATGTGTATCCGTTGATATCATACGATTGCCACGTCACGACTTTGCTATCGAGTTCTTGTGACAATATTCGGACGGTTTCTTCTTCCCCATTTGACGGCTCCCTTTCATACCAGTAGTTCTTTAGCCACCCGGAGAACTTTGCATTATGCTCTTTCGTGAGCACAACTGTGCCCTTTTTTGGATTCGTTTCGCGCAACTGTTTCATGTGGATCTGAATATAAGGCCGTACCACAGCCAAGTGTTGCAGCACCACGAAATGTGCTCTGTTGTAGTCATCTGATCTTTCTGATTGGTACATATGTAAATTTTTATGCCCGATCGCACCTTTACCGTCGAGCCTGCCTGTGTGCCGTGAAACTGGAACACCTATAGGTTTTTGATCACGCATGTAATCCATGTAGAACTCGACGCCCTCTTCGGTAGCATAGCCTTGGATAATGCTACCTTCCGGATGCGCTCTGTTACGAACGTAGCGCTTGATAACCCCGTTGTACCTTTCAAACGGGTACATGTTGTGCAAAAACACAGGACCAAGGTCCAGTATCTCCGGGACGATATGGATCATGAGATGTACCATAACATTAAAGAATGCTGGAGGGAAATACATCTCAAGTTTGCATAGTATGACCGTGATCTCGGCCTTCAGTTTCAGGCAGCGTTGCACCGTGATTAACTTCTGACAGATAGTGTTGAAGAAGTTACAAAGGTCCGTGATCGTCTTGCGGACACTGGCTCCATGATACCTCTAATTGTGACAGGCAGTATCTGTGTGATCATCACGTGGCAGTCATGAGACTTCATGCCAATTAGTCGGTGAGTCTTCATGTCAACAAGTTTTCGGATGTTTGCGGAGTAACCCGAAGAAACTTTGACACCATAGAGGCATTCGCAAAGGCTATGGAGCTCGTCTCTACTCAGAGTGTAGCAGGCAGCTAGACAGCTGGTCTTGACTCTAATACCATTCTTCCCCGTCTTGGTTGTTTCTTTGGTTGCCCACAGCTCAGGTCTTATATTCATGTGTTGCATGTCTGCTCGTGCCTTCGGCCCATCTTTTGTCTTATCCGAAATGTTGAGCAAGAGACCAAGCAAGCTATCGCAGATATTTTTCTCGACATGCATTACATCAATGCTGTGACGTTGGTGAGGCCAGTAAGGCAATTTCCAGAAAATAGATTTCCTTTTCTAGACGCCCTTTACCGGCAGTTGTTTCTTTCCTTTTCCTGGCTCAACTTCGTCCATTTCATTCAAGAAATCATAGATTTCTTGTCCGGTCTTCTCGCGAGGCTTTGGACGGGTTTCTTTTGTTCCGTCGAACCTTTCCGTGTCCTCTCTCCATGGGTCATTCATGGTCAGCCACCTTCGGTGTCCCATGAACACGATTTTTCTAGAGCCCTCTAAGAAAACACTCGTTGTTTCTTCCATGCACTTAACACATGCTTCGTATCCTTTGGTGCACTGACACGCGTTGTTCCCGTATGCCGGATAATCTTGCACCGTTGTGAACAACAGGCCTTTCAGAGTGAAGAACTCTTCTCTGTCCGCGTCCTAGACCTGAGCCCCTTCTTCCCACAGCGTAGCTAGTTCGTCCTTCAGTAGTTGTTGATACACGTTAAGATCCATTCCAGGTTGTTTTGGCCCTTGAATGAGAATAGACAGGTGCATGTACTTCCGCTTCATGCACAACCATGGAAGGAGGTTATAGATCCAAAGAACAACGGGCCATGTGCTGTGTCTGCTGCTCATGTTGCCGAATGGATTTATTCCGTCCGTACTCATACCGAACCTGATATTCCTCGGATCACTACCGAAATCTGGATATTCAGCGTCGATTGCCCTCCACTGACAAGCATCAACTGGGTGTCTCAACACCCCGTCCTTTCTTCGCCCCTCTTTGTGCCAATGCAGCAGCTTTGCCTCCTTGTTACCGAATAAACGCTTCAAACGGGGGAGGACTGGAAGGTACCATACAACCTTTGCAGGGGCACCACTCATCACTTCTTCCTCGTCATCGTCTTGGTTTCTGTCCCGCTTATATCGAGATGTGTTGCACACCTGACATTTGTGCAGCTCTCTATATCAAATCCAAGGGGGCAGACCACTTTCTTGGCTTCCTCGGTGCTCGTAGGCAACACGTTCTTCTTTGGAAAACCGTCGCAAGGTAAACCAGTGTCTCATCGAAGCTTGCACCCGGACAGTTGTGGGATGCCTTGATTCTTAGAAGTTCTAGCGTGACTGATAGACGCGTGTGCTCAGGATCGCAGCTATGATACAACGGTTTTGTCGAGTCTTCCATCAGTTTCGTAAACTTTGCGACCTCGCTTTCATCCTCGGGGTCTTCGACCACCTGGTCCGCCATGTGACTGTCCCTCAATATTTTAGCCAAATTGTTTCCCGCCTCTCCCGTCAAGCCATCCCTACATTCAGAAATATGGTCTTCATCTTCTTCTGCGTCTTCATGTATGGCCTCTCCTTCTAAACATTCAAGACTAGATAAAATTTCTGTTTCCTCACCGTGACTTGTTCAACTTGTATAACCTTCCATGAAACCTTTAGTCAACAAGTGTAGCTACAACATGCCTCTCTCCCTGACCATTATCGTGTTCTTGCATACACAACACGGACAACACATCTTGTTCGCACCCTTTTTCTCCCGATCTTCCTCGGCCGCATCTAGAAACTTATTCAAAGTATCAACGAAACTCCGTGTTGCTCTTTCGCCGTACATCCAACTTTGATCCATCGATCCCTACAACAAGAAACTAATTGATTATAGTTCAAATTAATAAAATAAACACAAAATTTAAGAGAGAGAGCCTTCCAAAGAGGGTAGGAAGAGAGAGGGGAAAAATGGTGGAGAAGAGAGAAGTTTAAGAGAGATCTAGATCTAGATACATCTAGAAGGATGAGGGAGGGAGGAGAAGAGTGAAGTTTCAGAGAGATCTAGATCTAGATACATCAAGGAGGAGGGAGGGAGGGAGGAGGGGAGGGGGAAAGAGAAGGGAAATGGGTGGAGGGAGGGTCAAGAGAGTTATAGATCTAGAACTCTTACATCTAGGAGGGAGAGGGGGAGGAGGGGAGAAGGGATAGTACCAATTGGAGGAGGAGCAGCACTCTGGCGCGGCGCAGGTGGAGGCGCTCGCAGCTGGCCGTGTGAGGCGCGCGAGCACACTGGCCAGCTGCAGGCGCCTCCCCTGTTTTATACGCAGACATATCACTGACGGGCAACCAAAGGGGCCCGTCAGTGAAAAGTGTGCCCTAAGACGCTATCCGGAAAGCAACTTCCACTGACGGGCTCCTCGGTACCTGTCAGTGGAAGTGGAACCTTCACTGACGGGTGCGACTTTGCGCCCATCAGTGGAAGTCCATGTCAGTGGTGAGGCCGAAAATGCCCCTCCCTCCTACTTTTACTGAAGGGCAGATCTCGAGCCCGTCAGTAAATATCATCTCTCCCGGCTTCGTAGTCGGTTTTACTGATGGTCGTTTTACCGCCCGTCAGTGGTATTTATCATCAGTGACAGCCAACTTCTTGCCCGTCAGTGATGATCATGCAGCACAAGTGTTTTCTGAGGTAGTGTGTGTTGGGGAACGTGCTACGCAAAACAAAAATTTACCGCGCACAATCCACCCCAAGATCACTATCGAGGTGCAGACAACGAGATCATACATTCGACGATCACGTCAACGCAGCGGAGAAGTTGACCGATGTCGATGAAGTCCGCAGACTCCCGCAGCTAGGTTATACCTCCCAGCCGCGAGAGCGATCTCCTCGTGAATAGTTCGCCCGATCGAACGCCGAAGTATACGACGTCTCCGAGGTATCCACGCGTACCGGATCAGCGACACCGCAGTAATGTGTGGAACAGCACACAAGAACAGCGGGGATCTACGAGAAGGAGAAGCAGCAGCGCGCCGGCAGCTGTACTAGATCCAATCTAGAAGAGAGAGAAAAAGAAGGCTGTGGCCAATCTAAAGATGGCCGGCCTAGGGTTTAGGGCTGCTTCTGGGGCTGCCTGGATGCTCTTTGAGGTGCCCTGCCCCTCTATTTATAGGGGTTGTGGCAGCTCTTCCTAGGCAGTGGAGTCCTACTCCAGCAGGGACACCCTGTTGAAGTTGGAGTCCAACTCCACTAGAACCTTCTAGAACCTTCTAGAACTTCTAGAACCTTCCAGAACCTTCTACAACCTTCTAGAACCTTCCAATACTTTTCGGAACACTTCCGGACATCACCAGAACCATCCGGGACCTCCCGGAACACTTTCGAGATCATCCGAAACACTTTCGGAACCCTTCTCTCTCGTTCTCCATAAATCGTAGCATTCCTAAATGTCGCTAAAACGTTAAGCGTGTGACCCTATAGGTTCGAGTATATGTGGACATGTCCGGGACACCTTCCGGTCAATAATCGTCAACGGGATCTGGACACCCATAACGACTCCCACATATCATCGAAGATCTTTATCGAGCGAACCTTGTATTGTCGCATACAATTCCTTTTGCCTCACGATACGTTACACAACCCGAGGCGAGACTTTGACGGTATCCCCGTGATCAACTCCTTGATCACCATACCTAGTTATCCTCGTTACCGGTTTGTACTCTTTTCTCGTTTCCGTATTCCGGTATCCCCGTGACTAACCTTTTAGTCACAATACCTGGCCAGGCGATGCTGGACACCGTAATACCGAGTGGGCCCAGAGTGTATCTCTCCATCGCCGGATGGGCAAATCCCAGTCTTGACATATCTAGAACCACGATATACTTTCTGGTATACCTGGAAGTCACCTTTATAGTTACCCAGTTACGGAGTAACGTTTGATGACCCCAAAGCAACCATCCGGTATCCGGGTCTATGATATTCTCATGGTCTAAGGACGCAAGTAAACGTTAACACATCATGAGAAGATACTGACAACATATTGACGAAGTGATCTCGCAGTATCTCATAAGGGGGTCTATCCAACACCATTGTTACCCCAACAACGTGTTCCCATTATTGCCGGCATCCTTGTTACATTAACAATGCCCATGATCAGGAAAACAAGATCATCAACAATACATGAGCTAGTCCAGAGGCCTGACTAGGGATCTGAATGGTGTTTATTATTCCACACATGTAATTAGGTTTTCCTCTGAATCTCATATTCAAGAACCAATGCAATTCTAGCATAGAACATAAACTTAATCATGAACATAAAAATAGAATAATAACAACTTTATTATTTGCCTCTAGGGCATATTTTCAACAGTCTCCCACTTGTACTAGAGTCAATAATGTAGCCAATGCTTAAGCTCCTAACACCTATGGCATTCCGGTGTTGCTCATGCTTTGCTTGTGGTAGAGGCTTCGTCAACGGATCTGACACATTCAGATCCGTGTGTATTTTGCATATCTTTACGTCTCCACGCTCCACCAATTCATGAATGATGTGGAATCGGCGTTGTATATGTTTGGACTTCTGGTGGGACCTTGGCTCCCTGGCCTGAGCTATGGCGCCACTATTGTCACAATAGAGCTCCATAGGATCCAGCGCGCTCGGAACCACACCAAGCTCGGTGACGAACTTCTTAATCCAAACGCCCTCCTTTGCCGCTTCTGAAGCGGCGATATACTCAGCCTCCGTTGTAGAATCTGCCACAGTGTCCTGCTTGGAACTCTTCCAGCTCACTGCGCCACCGTTCAGTGTATACACTAAGCCTGATTGAGATCGAAAATCGTCCGGATCTGTGACAAAGCTGGCGTCGGTGTAACCCTTTACAACGAGCCCTTCGTCACCACCGTATACGAGAAACATATCCTTAGTCCTCTTCAGGTACTTTAGGATATTCTTCATTGCTGTCCAATGATCATGACCTGGATCACTCTGGTATCTGCTCATAACACTTAGAGCATAGGACACATCTGGTCGTGTACATATCATGGCGTACATGATTGACCGAATCGCGGATGCGTATGGAATCTTACTCATGCGTTCTCGCTCATCAGTTGTCGAAGGACACTGATTCTTGCTCAAACTTTTCCCATGCGACATCGGCAAGAACCCCTTCTTGGCGTTTTCCATACTGAACCTCTTCAGTACTTTATCTATATATGTACTCTGGCTTAGCCCTATTAGGCGCTTTGATCTATCTCTATAGATCTTTATACCTAATATGTATGCTGCCTCGCCTAAGTCTTTCATTAAAAAACTATTTTTCAACGAAGTCTTAATATTGTCAAGAAAAGATACATCATTCCCAATCAACAATATGTCATCCACATAGAGTATTAGAAATGCTATTGCGCTCCCACTTACTTTCTTGTAAACACAAGCCTCTTCGCAGTTCCTGATGAAGCCAAACCCTTTGACCACTTCATTAAAGCGAAGATTCCAACTCCGTGATGCTTGCTTCAGTCCATAGATGGATCTCTGAAGTTTACATACCTTTCCAGCATCCTTTGGATTGACAAAACCCTCGGGCTGTATCATATACACGTCCTCGGTTAGCTTCCCATTCAGGAACGCTGTTTTGACATCCATTTGCCATATCTCGTAATCAAAATATGCAGCAATCGCTAGAAGAATCCGAACAGACTTAAGCATCGCTACGGGAGAGAATGTCTCGTCGTAGTCAACTCCTTGAACTTGTCGGAAACCCTTTGCGACAAGTCGAGCTTTATAGATGTATACATTCCCATCCGCATCTGTTTTCTTTTTATAGATCCATTTACATTCGATAGGCCTCACGCCTTCAGGAGGGTCCACCAAGTTCCAAACTTGGTTCTCGTACATGGATTCTATCTCGGATTTCATGGCGTCTAGCCATTTAACGGAGTCAGGGCCCATCATTGCTTCCGTATAGGTCGCAGCCTCATCGTTGTCTAACAACAATACCTCGTCCGAAAACCACTGTGGTTTCGTGCGAATCCTACCAGACCTTCGTGGTTCAGCTGCTGGCTCGACCGAAGTCTCTACATCACATGTAGGGGCTTCTGTATCAGTCATTGTGGGAAACTCCGGAACCACTTCCGACGTTGCATCACTTTGACCTAATGACGAAGATTCACCAATCTCGTCGAGTTGCACTATCCTCCCACTCACCCCTTTAGCAAGAAACTCTTTCTCGAGAAACACACCGTTCTTTGCGACAAACACTTTGCCTTCGGTGCGGTGATAGAAGGAATACCCAACAGTTCCTTTGGGATAACCAACAAAGAAGCATTTATCCGATTTGGGATCGAGCTTATTTGGTTGTAAACGCTTTACATATGCATCGCATCTCCAAATTTTAAGAAAAGACAAGTTGGGTTTCTTCCCATGCCATATCTCATATGGTGTCGTTTCAACGGATTTAGATGGTGCTCTATTTAGTGTAAAAGCGGCAGTCTCTAAAGCATAACCCCAAAAAGACAATGGCAGTTCAGTTAATGACATCATCGATCTTACCATGTCCAACAAGGTTCGATTACGTCTCTCGGACACTCCATACTTCTGTGGCGTTCCGGGAGGCGTAAGCTGTGGAACAATTCCGCAACTCTTCAGATGTTCGCTAAACTCGTAACTCAAATACTCCCCTCCGCGATCTGATCGCAGAAACTTGATTTTCTTGTTACGATGATTTTCTACTTCATGTTGAAATTCTTTGAACTTTTCAAAGGTTTCAGACTTATGTCTCATCAAATAGATATACCCATATCTACTCAAATCATCCGTGAAGGTAATGAAGTAGAGGAATCCACCGCGTGCAGCTATACTCATTGGACCACATACATCCGTATGTATGATCTCCAATAAGTCAGTCGCCCGTTCTACGTGGCCTGTGTACGGCGTTTTAGTCATTTTACCCATTAGACAAGGCTCGCAAGTGTCAAATGATTCATAATCAAATGACTCCAAAAGTCCATCACAATGGAGTTTCTTCATGCGCTTCTTTCCAATATGACCCAAACGGCAGTGCCACAAATAAGTGGAATTCAAATCGTTTATCTTGCGACGTTTAACGTCAGTGTTATGGATGTGTGTATTACCATCAAGATTCGTAATAAATAACCCATTCACAACGGGAGCATGGCCATAAAACATATTATCCATATAATCGAACAACCATTGTTCTCAGACTTAAATGAATAACCGTCTTGCAACAAACATGATCCAGAAATAATGTTTTTGCTCAAGGCCAGAACATAGTAACAATTACTAAGCTCTAATATAAATCCTGAAGATAAATGTAGAGGTAGGACACCGACGGCGAGCACAGCAACTTTTACTCCGTTCCCGACGCGCATCGTCACCTCATCCTTTACCAGTCGCTTAGGCCTCTGTAGTTCCTGCATCGAGTTGCAAATATGAGCAACCGATCCGGTATCCAATACCCAAGAATTACATTGCGGACTAGCAAGGAATACATCAATAACATGTATGACACTCATACCTGAGCTGGACTTTCCAGACTTCTTCTTTTCTGCCAGATATTTCTTGCAGTTCCTCTTCCAGTGTCCCTTCTCTTTACAGAAGAAGCACTCAACATCAGAAGTGGCGCCAGTCTTGGACTTCTTAGGCGTGTCAGTCATACTAGCACCCTTGGATTTGCCCTTTTTCTTAGACTTGCCCTTCTTCTTGAAGTTGGTTGTTTTATTCACCATCATCACATGATTGGCGTCCTTCTGGATTCCACTCTCAGCAGTTTTAAGCATAGTGAACAATTCACCCATACTCTTTCCATCCCATTCATGTTGTAGTTCATGATGAAGCTACTATAGCTCGGAGGGAGGGAAGCAAGAACAAGATCAGTGCCCAACTCTCGGGAGATTGGAAAACCTAGCGCATCCAACCTTTGCGCGTACCCAGACAATCTGAGTACGTGCTGACTCACTGAGCTGCCCTCAGCCATCTTGCATTCAAACAAGGCTTTGGATATCTCATATCTTTCAGTCCTTGCTTGCTTCTGAAACAAAGCTTTCAGCTCCTGGATTAACTCATAAGCAGCCCAATTCTCAAAACGCTTTTGAAGATCAGGTTCCATGGAGGCAAGCATGATACACTGTACTGCAATGGAATCATTGCTCTTAGAGATACGAGTCTCATCATCCGTAGCGTTAGCGGGGAGTTCACCGAGAGTTTGCGATAGGACATAGTCCTTCTTGGCACTCTTGAGGACAATCCTCACATTACGGTACCAGTCCGTAAAGTTGTTCCCAGATGAATTCAGTTTTTCTTTCTCAAGCAACGCGCATAGTGGAAAGATGGTTACGGGTGCCATAGATCTACAACTTAAAAACAAATACACTTTAGACATTGTTCATGATTAAAGCAACTCAAATTAACACTTAATTAGAGTAAGCTCCCACTAAACCAATATCCCTCATAATTGATTATTAGTGATTCAAGATCCATGACTCACTTACTCCACCATTGATGTGACATCACTGATGACGGAATAACGAGACCGGTAGGTCAACATGCCAATCATGTCCCATATGACTCTTGTTCATCTTTCGATGGGTGTGTTCCGAGCCCAAGACGATCTTGCAAAGCTCGTCAAGACAACCGAGTGCTCTGCTGCGCGAACGGTTCGCGCCCGCCTCATATATGTCAAACCTATCGTACCCATGTGACATGTCGCACCTCAGAATGGCAAATATTCCAGACGGTGCTACACTTAGAAGAACACTAACTACTTTGATATTTGTGTGAGGGATCACCCTATTTAACAACGTCTACCACGCATCAAACAAGGTGCATAAAAGGGATTAACATCACATGCAATTAAATTATTGTGATATGGTATAGCCCCTTTTGTTGAAGAAGACTTCTTCAATATCTTTTGGCGGAGAACTCCTTCTTCGCGTACGATGTAGCGTCGAGGTCCATCGATGTAAGATTGTCACCACCATGTCCTTGCAATTACAACTATTTGCTATCACATAGCTAATAAAATAAATGCATTACATGGCTTTCTAGTTGACGCGTAGGTCAATACAATAAATAATGACAATCGTATTGGCTCCTGCCGATTGCCGTACTCATGACACGCAGGTCATGACAAAATTAAAATTACAAACACTTTGCATCTCATACAATCACATTGCATCACATAGGCTATACCACATCACATGCATACCCTGCAAAAACAAGTTAGACGCCTCTAACGTTTATGCTACAATACGTGGCTTTATGGCTACGTTGCAAACCGTTTGCTACCTACGTTACCATAAGCATGATTGCTCTTGCAGTTATTTAACTGTCGGGGTGTCTGGAATTGGAGACTCGGAAATCTCGAACCCCATACTAAACTTCGTCATACGCATGACCCCCGTGTAGATCACATCTACAAGCCCGCTCATTGCAAATTTATCTTTCTCAACTAAAGTGAAACCAAAGTCATCCTTAGCATGTCTCGATCCGAAGATCGTAAGGTTCGCCGGACCTCTAAAAATTTCACGATGCCGTCGAGATCAAAATTTTGCAATGAGAGGGAAACAACAAGAAAATCCGGTGGTAGATCTCATCTAACACCCCGCACATCATATGTGCAATGCCGCATATCACATATGCTCTAGTCGTACCTACAACTACGCATAGTACCGCTCTGATACCACTGTTGGGGAACGTGCTACGCAAAACAAAAATTTACCGCGCACAATCCACCCCAAGATCACTATCGAGGTGCAGGCAACGAGATCATACCTTCGACGATCACGTCAATGCAGCGGAGAAGTTGACCGATGTCGATGAAGTCCGCAGGCTCCCGCAGCTAGGTTATACCTCCCAGCCGCAAGAGCGATCTCCTCGCGAATAGTTCGCCCGATCGAACGCCAAAGTATACGACGTCTCCGAGGTATCCACGCGTACCGGATCAGCGACACCGCAGTGATGTGTGGACCAGCACACAAGAACAGCGGGGATCTACGAGAAGGAGAAGCAGCAGCGCGCCGGCAGCTGTACTAGATCCAATCTAGAAGAGAGAGAAAAAGAAGGCTGTGGCCAATCTAAAGATGGCCGGCCTAGGGTTTAGGGCTGCTTCTGGGGCTGCCTGGATGCTCTTTGAGGTGCCCTGCCCCTCTATTTATAGGGGTTGGGGCAGCTCTCCCTAGGCAGGTGGAGTAGAACCTTCTAGAACCTTCTAGAATTTCTAGAACCTTCTAGAACCTTCTAGAACCATCCGGGACCTCCCGGAACACTTTTGAGATCATCCGAAACACTTTCGGAACCCTTCTCTCTCGTTCTCCATAAATCGTAGCATTCCTAAATGTCGCTAAAACGTTAAGCGTGTGACCCTATAGGTTCGAGTATATGTGGACATGTCCGGGACACCTTCCGGTCAATAATCGTCAGCGGGATCTGGACACCCATAACGACTCCCACATATCATCGAAGATCTTTATCGAGCGAACCTTGTATTGTCGCATACAATTTCTTTTGCCTCACGATACGTTACACAACCCGAGGCGAGACTTTGACGGTATCTCCGTGATCAACTCCTTGATCACCATACCTAGTTATCCTCGTTACCGGTTTGTACTCTTTTCTCGTTTCCGTATTCCGGTATCCCCGTGACTGACCTTTTAGTCACAATACCTGGCCAGGCGATGCTTGACACCGTAATACCGAGTGGGCCCAGAGTGTATCTCTCCATCGCCGGATGGGCAAATCCCAGTCTTGACATATCTAGAACCACGATATACTTTCTGGTGTACCTGGAAGTCACCTTTATAATTACCCAGTTACGGAGTAACATTTGATGACCCCAAAGCAACCATTCGGTATCCGGGTCTATGATATTCTCATGGTCTAAGGACGCAAGTAAACGTTAACACATCATGAGAAGATACTGACAATATATTGACGAAGTGATCTCGCAGTATCTCATAAGGGGGTCTATCCAACACCATTGTTACCCTAACAATGTGTTCCCATTATTGCCGGCATCCTTGTTACATTAACAATGCCCATGATCAAGAAAACAAGATCATCAACAATACATGAGCTAGTCCAGAGGCCTGACTAGGGATCTGAATGGTGTTTATTATTCCACACATGTAATTAGGTTTTCCTCTGAATCTCATATTCAAGAACCAATGCAATTCTAGCATAGAACATAAACTTAATCATGAACATAAAAATAGAATAATAACAACTTTATTATTGCCTCTAGGGCATATTTTCAATAGTGTGCGCATAGATCTAACATGTGTACGATCGATACAACGGCTATAATTTAATATTGTTAGAAATATCACAAGAATATATATCTATATGGATCTAAAATAAAATATAATTAAAAATATTTCTCACGCAATTGAATAGGATATCATCCTAGTTCATCTAAGACAGAAGAAAAATAACCCACATGGGGGCACGTAGTTTGAATTGTTTGGAAAGTTAGAACTTGCTTTTGCGTCTAGGATCAACGATTAAGTCTGTTTACCACATTTGAGCTAGCTAGATTAAAATGCTTAAACACATGCAACTAATACTAATTAAATGAAAATTTTCTCTTTATAAAACTAGTGGAGGAACCAACTAATTTGAGCGTCTACATTTTTTGTTCCAGTATGGCATTCTTACGATAGTTTCTGTTAATCTATAGTATTATAGTCTGATCCTGCTAAAATAAATGATGTTCTAGAACTAATCTACATCGCTATAACCTAATCTCACTAAAATAAGCGATGTAAACTTTTTTCTCTAAAACTAATCCAAACCTATATAATCTAGCCCCAACAAAATACGTAAGGTAGATTTTTTTTCTTGATTAATGTGAGAATTCTAGACTCTTAATTAACCTAGGAATTAACTTCTATATATGGGTCAAAACAAACGTGGTAACTTAAATCTCACACGTTTGTATAGAAATGTATTGATAATACATAATATTAGACCAATACGCATAAGTCAAGTTCAAATCACATAGGAGCTGATTGAGAATTTGAACGTGTGTTGATACATCTCAAACGGTTCAGAAACCTCATTGCAGATGCTTTTTTTAACCATATGTAAGCAAGGGTTTGAGAGGATTTTTTGAGCTTTCTGTGATAATATCAGACCCATTTTTAACCGTCTGCGATATTTTAATTACCTTTTCATAATTAAAAAGATACGATTTCAATGATTAGCCTAATGAAATGTTATGCTACCCGTTAAAATAGAAAATGCCTGTCTCACGAACACATGCACTACTGCAGAAATGATTTGTCCAGACGGTTCGGAACTCCCAGGTGGGACGGTTTTCCGAACCGTCTGGCCCTAACAGTCTGTACAAATCAGATAAGCGGGACGGTTTTTGAGCCGTTTGTACAAATCGATTTGTACAGACGGTTCCAAACTAGAACCGTCTGCACAAATCGATTTGTACACGGTTCCAAACTAGAGCCGTCTGCACAAATCGATTTGTACAGACGGTTCCAAACCGATTTGTACAGACGGTTCTAGTTTGGAACCGTCTGTACTAATCGATTCTGTGATGTCGTGTTTCAAAAATAAAAATATAACACCTCGCGCCAGGAGCCTCGTCCTTCAGCCGCGTCTCATCCGGCCGTCCGCGTGTCCCATCCAACCGCTAGGAATAAATTGCGCAATATGCTTCCAGCGGGATTCGAACCCGCGACCTCGTGTTGCTCAAGCAGTGACGTTGCCAGCTGACCTAGACGGAGTTCGCGACACATATGGGAGGGCTTTATTTTTAACTTATCCCTACGACCAAGCGGGACGCCCCTAGTCCAGACGGTTCTAAGCTTGGAACCGTCTGTACAAATAGCACAGACGGTTCCAAACTGAGAACCGTCTGGACTATTAGATTAACACTATGTGTTTCAGACTCCAAAAATTCAAAGTCCTCAGATTGGGCTCAAACTCTGCCGTTTGGGAGATATATATGTGCTGATCTTGCCCCCAAAATTTCAGCCCTTTTCGTGCAACCAAACTCCGTGTAGAAGCCCACAAAGTCCTGCCGCGGCAAGAAAAACAGCAAAATCTGCTGCCGCGGCAAGGGGAGTAGCTGAAAAACCCTAGTTTGAGAGGTTTTAGTAAAACGGCCGTAACTTTCTCATACGGAGTCCGTTTTACGTCCACGACCACTCAAATCGAAGCTAACGACGACGCGCATCTGAAAAAAATACACGTGTTTACACCTGTACCCATCTTGACCCTCAAAATTCCGCTTCTAAGTGGGACTTTTTCGCTCCGGAAGTTTTTCCGTTACTTTTTCTCATCTTCCGGAGGGCATATCTCCTTCACCCGGACTCCGAATTGGGTGATTCTTGTTTCCCTGGTTAGCTTGAGTCGAGGACTTGCTTTCCACCTTGATCCCAGCTTCTGCCGAGCAATTTCGTTTGGGTGCCGTTTTCAAAATCTTCGATTTCGGGCCGGGATTTCCACTAGTCGTTTCATCGACTTTCTCGGAATTGGCTCAAAATTTCTGGAGATGTAGAGTTTGGCCTCCCGCTCACAGCCGTGAAAACCGTTCGACAATCGGAACTGCCAAACTCCCTCCCCGACGCTGCCACTTTCCTGCCGCGGCAAGGAAATCTGCAGTTTTTGCTGCCGCGGCAGCAGAGATCAACTAGCCTTGCTTCAGCTATTTGTACAGACGGTTCCAGTTTGGAACCGTCTGTACTGTTCAATTTGTACAGACTGTTCCAAGTTTAGAGCCGTCTGTATTGTTTACAGACGGTTCCAAACTTAGAACCGTCTGTACTGTTCGATTTGTGCAAACGGTTCCAACTTGGAACCGCCTGTACTGTTCACATATTTGTACAGACGGTTCCGAATTTAGAACCGTCTGTACTGTTTGATTTGTACAGACGGTTCTACACTAGTACAGAAATCCATATCCGAGGCGGTTAAAATACCACATCCGAGGCGGTTATAGCACCCGCCTCGACGGAGTGGTTGCGGATATGGTGCACACATCGGAGGCGGTTATGCAAACGCCTCGGATAAGGGCATATCGGAGGCGGTTAAAACTCATTAACCGCCTCGGATAAGGGAATATCGGAGGCGGTTAAAACTAATTAACCGCCTCCGATATGCATTTATCCGAGGCGCTTAAGTTAAGTTAACCGCCTCCTATATTCTATTATCCGAGGCGCTTAAGTTAAGTTAACCGCCTCCTATATTCTATTATCCGAGGCGCTTAGGTAAAGTTAACCGCCTCCTATATTCTATTATCCGAGGCGCTTAGGTCAAGGTAACCGCCTCCTATATTTCTGTTATCCGAGGCGTTTAGATAAAGGTAACCGCCTCCGATATGTTGTTCACCAGG
The DNA here is from genome assembly GCA_019208055.1 of Stipa capillata. Lineage (NCBI taxonomy): Eukaryota > Viridiplantae > Streptophyta > Magnoliopsida > Poales > Poaceae > Stipa > Stipa capillata. The sequence goes on from JAGXJF010003338.1 coordinate 24,606, forward strand.
CATTATTTTCCCTGATTTAGTAGCATCCCTGAAAAAACAAAATATATATATCACAGCAGCACAACCAGCACAGCACACTTCAAACATTCATTCGTTCTCGGATCGACCACAAAACATTACATGTAAAGTATCACATACATACGCATACGAATTAATAAATATTACAAAAGTTTTTCACTTGAGTCATATCCTCAATTCACAGTCAGGATATTGATCAAATTAAACAAAAAGTAGACCTCTCTAGCTTCAATTCTTGGCATGAATAGAACACGCGCCGAAGCCTCCATACACCATATCTGTTGATAAAGAAGCATCATATGTAATAAAGTGACGTTAGCAGTGAGAGAAACATTTAAGAACAACACGACGTTTAAGAACATCAAGTACACTTATCATTCGAAACAACCTGTTGGACAGATAATTACAAAGTTTGACTATAGAAGTTAATGAAGTAACTAATGACCTAATTAGAAACCTACATAATCATCTAACTAATCTCAATCCTAAGTTCCTAGATTGTCGCCGGGGAACCGAAGCGTCCTTGGGCACTAATGACTTCGTTGTTCAGGAATTGGGCGATGTGCGACCGGACCTGGCTGAGGTCCATATCTTCCAACATCTTGATTTGCATGGTTTTCGTCGCCTCCTGAAAACATGAGTCTTACGCTCAGGGCGAATAGAACGACTAAACACTCGACAATAGCAGTGGCGCTGGTTTCTTACCGGTAGAAGTGCGTACTTTGTGTTGCTAGAAAGGGCTAGCATGTGGAAACACACGTAATACCCACAGAGGTCGGTCCCTTCAGGTTGTTGCCGGCACTACAAAAGGGATATCGATTAGGTATAGAGGGCAGAATTATGATGGCATTAGTTCTAGGAGTCAAGGACATTACGGAATACCTTAAACTTGCAATCATGGCTTAACTTGACGGCCACTCTGCCCTTGACTTCCTTGTGCCTCCCCCCGTGTTTGACGTACTCATCAAACGCTCTGGGCGATTAAAAACAATTAGCATCGAACTATCTCTTCCTTTGTGAAGAAGAAAGAATACGCATGGACTAAGTCGAACGTTTTGATACTTACTCGTCGAGTACAGCCATGATTTCCACGTACGCTTCCTTGCGCGAGTCCATGCTGCGCCTCATGGAATCAAGGTAATACACCTTATTCCATTTCGCCACGATCACGATGAGGATCCAATGGCCGCTGCTTATACGATACGAAGTTATTACATGTTTAGCCGTCGAACCATAAGAATACGCGCAGGATGTGGCTTACCCGATGTTATAGGCAACCTGGATCTGATCCCGTGCGGAGTACTCATGGAGTAAGTGCACGATATAATCCCGCACCATGTTCCTATTTTGCGCGAGGCAATATGCAGAAATCAAATGTGGGTCGCCGAACCCCACGGAGTTGTGCATCCTTCTTCTCACGCTCAGCTCAATCATGTACCTGAGTACAGGAGAATAAGGAGTTACATTGCAGGCATTTAGGAGTGACAAAACAAAACGGTGATGTGCTGTAAGGACTTACAGCGAGAAGCATCTCATGAGACTGGCGTCCAGCTCACGGAAGTGCATCATGTTGAAGATGTCCGAGAAATCCACGGGAAACATATATCCGTGGCGGTGCCTGAAATGCTCCTCCTTGAAGAATACCACGAGGCCGAGTCTTCTATCTGGGAACGGCCTGCGCGACATCTCGAGGTAATGATTATGGAGCTGCCGGCCGGCTACGCCCAAATTTACGTCATCGTCCACCATAGGTTCTCCAGGCACGTACTGGCGAGCCAGCTCCGCTAGAGCATATTCAACATCAGAAGCAGCAGACTTCTTGGATCCGTAGACTTTGAGCTTGGACGTCGCCCCTTGATTCTTCGTTCGAGAACGGCGTGCCTGTGAGGTCTCCGTTGCTGGTACTGCCGGGAGCTGAGGGGGGAGCGAATGATGAGTACTAGGCTCCACATCTTGCACCGTCGGGACTGGCTGAGGAACGACGACCATGCTAGGAACCTTGGGCGGAGATGGAGCAAGCACCGGTGAAAACCTCAGCATCCCTTGATCCACCGGAGATAGAGGAACGGAAGGTGCGCTCGGTGCTGATTCGAGGACAACGTCCTTCTTCGGGCACTGGACGAACGACCCGACCGCGTCGCTTAATGTCTGCAGCTCATCAGATTCTCCCGCAGCCGGCAAGGGACAGGAAGCGAAAGTCGGGTTGATTGACTCAACCTACACTCGCGCGAAGCCAGCCGCCAAGGGGACACCGTGTAGCACCGTTCCAGGAGGAGATGGCCAGACCTGACCGTACGCGGCGTCCATCGAGAAGTTCGTCGTGGCGAACTGTATCTGCAGCTTGCACCTTGTCGGACCCCCAATCTGGTCGATAGGAGAACATTCATCCGCACCAGATGCACAGCTACTGCGGCGTGCACCGGGGCTAATTGCGACCGGCGCCCTATCTTGCAGGTACTGTGCTGACAGCCTCTCCTCCATTGCCCTCATTCTCTCCTCGAACTGCGCCTCAAGCGATGATTGAATCTCTGCCTTCATCTGCTCGGCTCTCGCTCTCTTCCGCTGCCGACGTGCCTCCTGCGTGTCCCCGGTGAAGGATTTGCTCCACGTTGCCAGGTTTCCGAGACCCCTGGTGCGCCCATAGGGCTCCCTGGTGCCGATGGCCTCGGAGAGTATGTCCTTCTCCCGGCTTGGCACAAACGAGCCCTGAGATGCCTGCTCGTTCAGCCCCACCATTCTCTGATATACCTGCTCGTCTTCAGGGTTTCTCCATACGCGTTGCCCACCTTGATCCACCTTGGTCCTCGCTCTGCACCAGTCCCGGACTCGGTTGTCGCCGAAACCCGAGAACGCCGGCTGCTGACCGTGCTGCTCCGCTTCCGCGTCCTCCTTTGCCCACTTCTTCTTCGCACCGACGTACCCTAAGGTGCCGAGCAAATGCGGGTGCTTGTTTCTGCTGGCTAGCTCTTTCCCCTTCTGGCTTTCTGTCCGGAATTCTTCGGACGACTTCAACGCGCAGAACTCCGCCCAATCTTCTTCGGAGACATCAGGGTATGCCTGGCAAGGCGACTTCTCTTGATTGAGATAGTCCCTCACCAGTCTGTGCTTGAAGTTTCTCCAGCACTTCCCAGCCGTCAGTATTGTCGCTCGGTAGAACTCGGCCTCGACCTCTTCGGGGTACATGAAGGAGCCCTTAACTTCGTCAAAGAGGGACCTCCGCTCCTCCCGTGTCAGCTCACCCCAATCCGCGAGGGTGATCCTAACCCTAGAACGGGCGACCACCCCGCATAACGTCCGCCATTTCTTCCGGGTTTCTTCTGGCTCAGGCACTCCGGTCACCGGATCCAGGCTCTGAACTACCCATCTGCCCTTCGGCCTCCCCGATGGCTTCCTTGGTTTGCGAGATCCCTTTCCTGACGATGTCGAAGGTCTTGGCGACCCCGACGGCGATATCGTAGGGGAGGGCGGCGGAGAGCTCATCTCGATCGTATTAAGTAGTTACTAAACAAGTTTTAGTATCAAGTTAGACTAAGTAAACAAGTTTTAGTGGTACATGTTCGAAAGAAATACATTAGGATAAGAAGATCAATCTTAGCTTGCGCACTTCTATTAGGGGCAGCAATTAAATCGCATCTTTAGTTGAGAGAAAGCAAAAGGGGGTAATAAGAGAGGAGCAAGTTAGTATCTATTCTTATTAGATTTTAAAACTATAGCTCAAGTGAATAATTGTCCTGTAGTTTAACAAAACTGATTTGAAGATGAAGAAATAACTTAATGACCAGATATATCATTAGCATCAGGGTAGGAATAAGAACCATAAGCATACTAGGCACCATTGCATTGAAATGCAGAAAAGCAATACATGAGCAATGTTAGATCAAAAGAAGGTAGCCATGAGCAATGTTAGAACAATTAGTAAAATCTCGAGCTGGAATTCTATAACTCTATGTAAATCTTCAATGCATAAATCATGTTATTACTGAAACAACTTCAGAATCTATAGTAGTTCTATAGGCTCATTTATTCAAGGTAAACATACCTTAATACATAGTTATCATGTTATGTAGGTAACGGTTATCAAGTTGTTCAATACACAATTACCGGTGAAATACAAAATACTTTGTGAGCAAAACAATGTCCGCAAGTATATTCACTAAGCACTCTCTTCTATATGCCAAAGTTGATGTGACAATTTAACTTCTAGTCGAGTTATAAGGCAAAGGAACAAGCAATCCATAGATATAACCATCCGTCCATCTAATAAGATGACTAAATCAATAAAATTTTCACAGTTTGATAGCAAATAAATCACATTCATACATCGTTTCGAAGATTTGTGGAGTCTTGCCTAGAGCAAACAATTGTCGTGTATGTTGATCGTCTGCTTTCTCAGGATTGCACAACTACATTTAGCATTATACAGAATAACTTTATACTTGTGATTTGGAGGGATCTTGGGAACATATATGATGTATTAACATCCCCAAGGAAGAACTACAGTTTTTCCTACAGCCATTCTGGATTGAGCTGTTGCTATTGTGGTCAGGGTTCCAATAGCCTTTGTACTGATTACACCCATCATTTCTCACTACACATCATCTAATCTCTCGCAACTGATAAGTGATCTGAAAGAGCTAATATCTGTTTCCTTTGCACCTCTACAAAAACTACATAAAAGAAGAAACAATCGAGAGGATGAGGCTGGATGAAGAAGTGCTTATGGATTTCTTCAGAGAACACATTAATGTGACAGTAAGTATAGTTACTGCTGGGAGTTTGTTACTACTTACAACTACGATTCCTTTGGTGTTTATTCAAAGTTTAAACTAGACACAATATGTGGAAATATTGAAAAGCATTTTGTGGTGCAGTACATCAAATAGGAATAGGACAATGTAATTTGGCATCAAACACTTCTTTTGAGATTTACTTCAGTCCATCCCAAAATTCCAGTGACATCTAGGCTATACAGCTTCTTTGATCAATAGGAGATATATCGAATTAGTTGAGAGAAAGCAAAAGGGGGTAATGAGGGGCTAACCGTCTGCTTGCGGTTCGACGAGGAGGCGCCCGGTCGTTGGGGAGGAGGAGGCGGCCGGCGGTGCTCGTCGGACGTCTAGGGTGCGGCCTGCGGTGGTCCTCGGTCGGGGAGGAGGCGGCCGGCGGTGCTCCTCGGTCGGGGACGAGGCGGCGGTCCTCGGGGAGGAGGCCACCGGTTGGGGGCGCTCGGCAAGGGGCGCCGGTCGTCGGGGAGGCCGGGGATGGGGAAGGAGACGGCGGCCGGCGGCGAGGACTTGAGCTCTGGGAGGCGGCGCTGAATGTGGGGGGCGGCGGCGCTGGTCGGGGCGGCGGGAAGGACAAGACAAGAGCAAGCAGTTCTGCGCGCGGTGATGGGAGTTTGATTTATATACGAGAGATAAAGGAGGCGGTTAGATCGATCTAACCGCCTCGGATTAGCATAAAGGAGGCGGTTAAAATGATCTAACCGCCTCCAATATGTGGTATATCGGAGGCAGTTGGACAGATCTAACCGCCTCGGATAAGGGCATAAAGGAGGCGGTTAATTTTTTATGACCGCCTCCAATTAGGAATAAAGGAGGCGGTTAGACGTGTCCAACCGCCTCCTTTATATTTTTTCCAGCAGTGCACAACCTGTTTTCTAAAGTCTCATTGGACAGAATTTAACACATACACATAAACATTTATCTCATTGCATCTCCATTCGTAATATATATAAACACATATACATAAACATCACATATACATAAACATCACATATATACACACAACCATCACATCTCTTATTGCATCTCCATTCATATATCAACATCAATATGTATATACACCACATATATATGAAGAGAAGCATCTAACATAGAGATCAAGAGAAGCATTTATATGAAGAGAAGCATTTATATGAAGAGAAGCATCTAACATATATAATTACTTCTTTCATGCATGTTTCAACCATGTGTCATCACCACTTCTCAATTTATATCATTGCCTCCGCTTCCTCCTCCTTTTCTTCTTGCTAGGCATTTCCTCGTCGAACTCTAGCCCTTCTTGATGATCTTCACGCACGTAGACTGGTTCATTAGGTTCATCGGCCGTCACGTCTCTAATGCTATGTTGCATCGGAGGTGTATCTTCAAAGATCTTGTACTCATCCTCATCCACCACACCCTGAACTCCGACAATCTTCCTTTTACCTTGTAGTGCAATATGAAGATTCTTCTTCGCCGGATCGGTCACGTAAAACACCTGGTGAGCTTGATTGGCTAGGATGAATGGGTCATCTTTGAATCCAACACGTTCAAGGTCAACCGTTATGAAGCCGTGGAGATCGACCTTCGTAGATTGCAGATTGACCCAACGGCACCGGAATAATGGGAACTTGAAGTACACGTAGTCCAGCTCCCAAATATCCTCGATGAACCCGTAGTACCAGCTCCGTTTCCCGCTCAAATCAGAAGCCTCTATGCGGACCCCACTATTTTGATATGTGCTTTTCTTATCTTGTTCTCTCGTGTAGAACGTGTATCCATTAATGTCGTATCCTTGCCAAGTGACGACTTCGAATGTTGGGCCCTTCGCATACAAGGTAAGCATGTCGCTAGAGGAACCTAGACGAAGACGCTCCTTGAACCACTTGTTGAATTCTTTGTTATGCTCTCTCGTCCTCCACGCATCGGTTCTATTTGGATGCTCTTGCCTTAACTTTGCCCGGTGCTCGTCCATGTAGGGGGCAACGGCGGTCGTGTGTTGTAGCACGGTGAAATGGGCCAGAGCGTGTCCTGCTTGGTCCGCCGTTATATATTTCTTTCCGATAGTCCCAACACCATCGAGCCTGCCTTCATGCCGAGAACATGGCACGCCAATCGGTTGGTTCGACTCCATGTAGTCAACACAGAACTCGACAACCTCTTCTGCAGCATAACCTTCGACAATACTTCCCTCCGGTCGATACCTGTTTCTCACGTAGTGCTTCAAGATTCCCATGAATCTTTCGAACGGGTACATGCTCCGAAGGAAGACTGGGCCACACATCTTGATTTCGTGCACAATGTGGACGATGAGATGCACCATTATATCGAAGAAAGACGGGGGGAAATACATCTCTAGCTGACATACAGTCTCCGCCGCCGCTAACTCCAGATCATCTAGCTCGAAGACGTCCATCACCTTCTGAGAAATCTTGTTGAAGAAGAAGCACAGCTTGGTGATTGATTCCCGGACGTTAGGAGGGAGGATATTCCTGATTGCAATTGGGAGCATCTGTGTCATCATAACATGGCAGTCATGAGACTTCATGCCGATGAGTTTCAGGTCCTGCATCGAGACGAGCCTCTTGATGTTGGCTGAGTAGCCGGACGGAACTTTCACGCCATGCAAGAACTTGCAAAGCTCGGTTCTCTCTGCCTTCGATAACGTGTAACAGGCAGGGGGGATGTACGTCTTCCCGTTAGGCAGAAGTACAGGCGCCAGCTCTGGCCTGATTCCCATATCAACCATGTCGAGTCGGGCCTTGACGCCATCCTTCGTCTTGTCCTTCATGTTTAGCAGTAGACCCAACACGCTGTCACAAACATTCTTCTCTATGTGCATCACGTCGATGCAGTGCCGGACTTCTAGGTCCTTCCAGTAAGGTAGGTCCCATAACACGGATCGCTTCTTCCAGTATGACGACTCATCAGCGGCCTTCTTTTTCCGACCCTTTCCGAGCACGACATCCACGTCGTTAACCTTCTCGAATATCTCTGCACCGCTTAATGGCCTTGGTTTCGCACCGTTCTCCGTTCTCCCGTTGAACTGTGACTTCCACCTCCGGTAACGGTGCCTTATAGGCAGGAACCGCCGGTGACCCATGTACACGACTTTCCCGTAATTCTTGAGACTTAGGCTAATGGTATTCTCCATGCATACGACACAGCCTTTGTGACCTTTCACCGTCTGACCAGAGGTGTTGCCGAGAGCGGGAAAGTCTTGGATTGTGCAGAACAGCATGGCCCGCAGAGTGAAGTATTCTCTTTTGTCCGCATCCCATACCTGCACTCCTGTGTTCCACAGTGTTTGTAGCTCATCCATCAACGGTTGGAGGTACACGTCGATGTCGTTACCAGGTTGCTTAGGCCCTTCGATAAGTGTAGACATCATAATGTACTTCCGTTTCATACAAAGCCAGGGAGGTAGGTTGTACATACTGAGAAGAACGGGCCAGGTGCTGTGTCGGCTGCTCATGTTGCCAAATGGATTCATTCCGTCCGTACTGAGCGCGAACCTTACGTTCCTAGTTTCCGCACCGAATTGGGGATACTTCCTATCGATGTTCCTCCACTGGATTGCATCGGCAGGGTGTCTCAGCTTTCCATCAGTTGTCTTCCGCTCGTCTGCATGCCAGCGAAAGAGTTTTGCTTCCTTCGGGTTTGCAAACAAACGCTTGAGGCGCGGGATTACAGGCAGGTACCAAGCAACCTTTGCGGGAGTCCCCTTCGTCACCTCGACGAATTCCTCAGCTCCTTCTACTCCAATTTTACCCTTGTACCGAGAAGCCTTGCACACAGGGCACGAATGTAGCTTCGCAAACTCTTTCCGGTATAGCATACAGTCGTTCCGACATGCATGTATCTTTTCAACTTCCAGTCCTAAGGGACAAAGCAACTTCTTGGCTCTGTACGTGTTGATGGGTAACTCATTCCCCTCCGGAAGCATGTCACTTAGAAGGCCCAACAACTCGTTGAAGCTCTTGTCGGACCAGCTGTTGCTCGCCTTCAGCTTCAATAGTTCAAGCACGGCATATAACAAAGTGAACTTAGCCTTGCATCCTGCGAAAAGCGGTTTCTCCGATGCCCCCATCAAGCCTACGAATTGCTGGTACTCTCTGTCGGTTTCGTGCCCTTCGAAATCACGCAACATCTGTTCCAGCTCAGGCATCGACTCCGGATCATCGGACATCTCATGTTCTGAATCACAAGGGATATCAGTTGGGATATCGGTTGCTATATCATCGGGGAAAATATCATCATCCGATACTACGGCTTCATCTTCACCGTGCTTGATCCAAGTTGAATACCCTTTCGTAAAACCTCTCTTGAAGATGTGGTACTCAATATGATGGAGCTCAAAAATCCTTATGTTACCACAGTCTAGGCATGGACAGTACGTGTCACCTCTACCCTGTCTCAACATGTCCGCCTCGGCAGCTTCCATAAATGATCTCACTCCATCTCTGTACGCCTCTGTGTTGCGAGCTCCGTACATCCACGATCGATCCATCTGAGCCGTGCATATGGAAAGTTCAAATTTTAGTTCAAAATATGAAGTGCGTCGACTTCGTGACATGACTTTAACATTTCTTAAATTACTAACCTAACTGAATTGTAAAAAGAATCACTAACCTAGCTAATTAACTAATATAATTAACTAACTGTACTACTTGACTAATCTAACTATCCTTAATTTATTAAGTGCACCGACTTCGTGATCAAGATGAGTTTAACACATTAATTAGTGACATAATCGAATTGTACAAATAATTACTAACATAACTAACTACTATAACTAAATAGCCATACTAATTGCTAATATAACTAACATATACGCGTCGACTCTCTTCATTTACTAACGTATAACTAACATATTACTACTTTTTGTTCCGTATACAAATTAAATACGCCAAAAAAAATTATCCATCATTTTTTTTCCTTTTTTACTCACAAATTATAGAATTGTTTCATAATTTGCATACCTTACCAACAAATTTAAATGCATTCAAACATACACATAACTCAAACATCTCAATCCATCAAATTATTATCATATAATTGAATCTTCTCAACTAATATTCAAGAAAAGAGCACAATCAACAAAAATTATTGGATGAAATTACTCAAAAACTAAACACCAACCTTTCTTAATCAACAAGGAAGTTCTCCTCCAACTTCTCTACAAAATGTTGCTTCTCCACTGCAGAATCCACAGCAAATCGCCCAAAAAATCGCCAGCACTTCGACACATTTAAGGAATGGTGGTATGTCTGCTCGCGCAGTGCAATAAATACTGAGATTCATATTGGAGGCGGTTAAATCCAAACAACCGCCTCAGATATCTAATAAATCGAGGCGGTTATATATTGTAAACCGCCTCCGATATGTACTCGATTATCCGAGGCGGTTTCCAATATATAACCGCCTCCGATAACGTCCATATCCGAGGCGGTCATAAATAATTAACCGCCTCGGATCATATTGGAGGCGGTTGTTTATTTATAACCGCCTCCGATGTGGTCCTTATCCGTGGCGGTTACTCCCGGAATCGTTATCGGAGGCGGATTTTTCGTGCTAACCGCCTCCGACATAGGTTATTCGTGGCACTTTTAGTAAACCGCCTCGGATATGGCGCCACGGATAGTCCATTCTGTAGTAGTGCTAGTTTGGACCCGTCTGTGCTATTTGTACAGACGGTTCCAGTTTGGAACCGTCTGTAATGTAGCGTCCCGCTTGTTGAGATCATTTGTACAGACGGTTTTCGTTTGGAACCGTCTGGACTACTATTTGTACAGACGGCTCCAAAAAACCGTCTGTACAGGGGCGTCCCGTTAAATGAATTCTGTAGTAGTGATGACTACCACAAGAAAACTATAACCACTTATACATCATAGGAACATTGTACTCTAGAGAGAGATTGGAATCACCAATAGCGCATGGCATTATGTACCACGACAAGCTCAAACTGGAGGATGTGGTTGCTCTTTGGGGAATGTCGACGCAAAGGATGTTTTATGCTCATTTATCTACCCTGACATAGTACACAGCAAAGTTTAGTGTTAATGGTCTTTCTTGCATGGTTCATGCTCCTGTGCCGAAGTATGAATTGAACTAGGTTGTCACTAGAGTAGTGTCGCACAACTGTATTAGATCAAACGTCCTCCTGGAGCACCGCAACTTGAATTCGACCTTAATTGCAAGACTAATATTTGCTGAGATAGTAAAAAGAAGGATATGGAAGTGAAACACATCCAGGTAGATTAGTTCACAATAAGCTATGGAAAGACGTGGAGGGCTAAGCAGAAGGCCATGAAGATGTGATTTGGGAATTTCAAATATTCTTATCGCAACCTGCCTTACTTGCTATGGACACTACAAGCAAGAAATCCGGACACTTTCGTTGACACATCAAGTACACCTTAAACATGATGTTGTGAAAAATCGACCCAACATATTGAAGGCTGTGAAGACTAACAAATCCCGGAGCAAATGAACTTGAACCATGGGTTGACATGCAAAGTCGTTGGTGCTTTCGACATTTAGGGGCTAATTTCTACCGATAGTTAAGAAACAAGCGTCTTATGAATTTGTTTAAGACGCTCTGCAAGCATAATGAGTAGAAGAAGTTTGATACCTTATGAGGTAAGCTAGATGAATTTACTAAAAAGGAGCTAATTCAGTAGAGGCAGAAAGCTGCGGCAGTGCCAGTATCAAGGAGGAGGAGCCAAAAAGACTTTGCCCTCTACCAGGTATTGACCCGCCTAGCATGAAGAGGAAGAAGGCTGGATGGATCAAGCCCTTCTCCCAATGGATCAAGAATGAGCCAAAAGAGAAGTGATCCTTATTCTTTGACACTCATGGAGCAAGGTAAGGTATCATGACAACCAACCTCGCAGAGTTTATAATTGGGTAATGTGGGGACAAGCGGTTTATCCTTAGTTGCTATCATAGAAGGTGTGCTTCATGGGATAATTAGGTACTTTCGAGAGAGGTACAAACTGTTGTGTTGCATATGAGTAGGTTTACTGAAACGCCTTTACGCGGGAAGATCATGCAGTACATGGAGGAGAAGATGGAAAAGGGGAAGATGCACACCGTCATAAGAGTTGGCAATATGCAACAGAGGTACGGGGTATGACTTAGGGATAAAATTAGTTTTAGAACTGCAAACAAGGTTCGGACGTTCAAGGTTGATTTTAGAGCTGAAGAAAATCCCTCTTGCAAGTGCACATGCAACAAGCCTTTCCTTCTACACAAGCTATGCTCCCATGTGCATGCAGCTTGTGGTCAAATTGGGATGGAGTCGATGTTCCCTGTGTCAAAGTACTATCTTAAGGAGGCCATCATTGCTACGCGGAGTGGCGAATTAACTGGATTTCGTGCTATTGAAAACTACACAAAGGTTAACAAGGACCAGAGGGAATATATCCCACACTAGAGTCTTTTACGTGATAACAAGGGTTGCTACAAAGTCTGTCGTTTTGTAACAGCATGGATGACAGAGGTTGGTGGGCTTACTAGGAAATGCTTGCATTGTGCGAGCTATAGGCACAGGAAGAAGCATTATCCGAAGTTAAAAGACATAGCTAGAGGTGATCCCACTTTGAGTCAGTCAGCACCCCTACCTGCTAGAGGTGCCCCAAGGCATGGAATAGGTGGCAATAATATCCAACACGGTTATAGCGAGGCAACATGAGAAGTGGGATGTAATAAATGTACTATGATGAAATAATTTTACTTTAGTCATATGTTCGAAATGTTCTGTAATATTAGTACTTTATATTTATTGCGTCCGAACTAGTTTGTAATATTTGCACTCTATCCTTACTATGTCCGTGCTAGTTTGTAATGTTTGTACTCTATCCTTCATGAGTCCGAACTGTTTTGTAATACAGTAGTTGTATCCTAACTATGTACCAACCGAGTACTTTATCTTTCATTGTACTTGTTTCATATTATGTTGACACCTATTTGTAATTCATATTTTGTAGTTTGTTCATTGCTTACGTAATTTGTAAAATAACATTACATATATGACATGTACTACTGCATTTTTGTGTGTGCCAATCATGCAGGTATGGTGTACTTCGAGTTGCTCGATGTCAGGGTGGATTGTAAGTATCAAGGGAAGAAGATTGCCCACGGCGAGTGGCACCCTGTCCTGAGAACTCGGACCCTCAAAGTCGTGTTGAGGAATCACCTAGCGTGGATCGACAGGTACACATGTTCATTACTATAAATTGGCTTACCATTATGTTGCCTAACATGTGTGCACTGTGGTAGGTTGGGATGGACGAGACTACTCCCACTAGCAGGGATAGTCGAGAGTACTGACGAGGACTACCAGTGCATCAGGCAGGAGGACGGCGATCAGCTTGTGGAGGTGAGGAAGAAGTTGAGACGTTTTCCTTTCGACAGGTCACTATTGACGTGCCTAGTTGATCGATGGAGGCCGGAGAATCACATTTTTCACTTCTGTGGGGCGAGATGGTGCCAATGCTGTAGGGTGGCACTAGGATCCTTGGAGGCTGCACCTACTTGGCGAGGGGATATCCTATAGCGGTTCGCTGGAGTTCGTCCAAAATGCAGGCGATTGATGAGCGCGAGAGGCATGGCCCTAAGTGGACATGGTACTGTCAGTTCGAGGTTAGTCAAAATGGTTTAATTTACATGATGTTATTATAGTATTGTTTTATATGTTTCTAACCCATTGTACATTACGTGAAGCTCATGAGCTTGGTTGGCAAGATTAGTAGCTTACTAATGCACGATCACTTGTTTCTTGGAGGTGTACGTCATGTGGCTTTTTGGCTACGTGATGTTCACCACCACTCACGATGATGCCTTCGATGCCCGCTACGTCGAGCTTGTGAGGGAGATCATGGATGCACAGGACCCGAGTGACATAGTAACCTAGGAGTTGGGGATCGGCCGTCCTTAGCTGCACTACGCGTGCCTTGTGTGACACTTGCACGAGAACCACTGTCAAGCCGTCATTGTGGAGTGCCCCCTTCTGCTTTAGGTTAGTTAGCAATAGTTAGTTGTCAAAACTATTATCTTAGCGATATTTACATAACTTATTAATGTTCAAAAATTATTATGTTAGAGATACTTTTATTAGTAAGCGATATTTAAAGTTACTATAGTACCTATATTTATATTAGTATCCATAAGTTGTGGTTGTACAAGCATTTCCCTATAGGGCGAACTTTCGTGGACGCGGACGAGCCGTATGGCCCTGACTTGTACTACACCAATCCCCTTGGAGGTCCTACTTTCGGATCTCTGTGGACACAACGTTATGTTAGTTACTCCACATTTCAACATTACTTTTCATCATATCTATATGAAAGTTACTAATTATCCTTGTTATATTTCTATTACAGCCACATTTTGCGTCTTCACAGCTTAGGAACTGTTATCCCACATTCACGGAGTAGTTTGACTCGTTGCCACACCAGAAGGTCACATGGGAGTCGTACACCGAGGAGGCTTCGCTTAGTCATGCTCCCCACAACCTTTCTCCTTTATGCACTAGGAACCAAGCGTACTAGATGACGAGAAAGAGGGTTGTCTTTGACATGTTCGTTGAGGACTACACTGTGCATCACGTGATGTGACAGTTCAGCAGACACCAGGATGGTTCTCCGGCGCCTGCAGTTTGTGTCGATCATTCGACACATTGGTACGTCTAATTATGCTTGAGTTACAATTTTTATGACCCTACTTGTCTGTAAATAACTTTGCCAACTTACCTTATGCAGGTGGGCTCATAAGGGGGGTCCATCAGGGCACAGGAGTGGGCACAACTCTTGCACTAGTACGTGCATCGCTGGGAAGAAGCTACGATGGAGTTCTGGTAGGAGGTTAGGGCCTTCGACCTTTAAGCCCGTTGGGCTTACCTTCCGTGGTACATCTGTCGTACTCCCATTTTCCTTGTACCCCATATGGAGCCTGAGGAAATCCGCCCGGCATGAACGAATGGTCTTGTACCAGTTCGAGAGTGCTCACTTATGGGGCAAGGCGGTAAGTACTACTCCGTGTTTTTTTGTCAACGAATGTTATTTCTGATTATTTCATGCTGTACATCCAGACTGAGGTGGCCCGCAACCTACACGACGAGGTTAGGACCGCTTTCACGAGCTCGAGCGCGTGATGGAGGACGAGAGAGGACTCTACTATATAGTCCCGTGTCGACTAGTTGACCCGGAGATTGTTGGACCTTCTCTCGTGCACCTGGTCATTTGATGTGGTCGAGTTTCAGAGAGGCCGTGGACCTCACCACCCTTCGAGGCACTCTACACAGCAGACTGGTCTGACTTACTTCGGCCAGCACCCTACACAGTAGTGTCCGCCAAGACCTACGCAAGCGGGTGGGTCGTCATGGCAGGAGCCTCACCAGCAGGCGAGCCAGTTGTTTCTGAGGGACCAGCCGACGTACCCTCAGGGCACACCTCTACTATTTCAGTGGGAGCAGCAGATGTCCATGATGCTGACACCAGGTACGTCTTTATTACAGCTTCTATAATCGAGTTCACATAGTTTGTACGACCTTTAACTTTTATTTTTATGCAGGTTTGGGTTGTAGGTCTCAAGGCGGAGGAGGTTCTCAGAGCTCGTTTGAGTACTTCCTCAACACTCACTTTGACCCCACTATCAGTTTTACACCAGGAGGGGTTTTTCTTACTCCCTCGTAGCCACCGGCCCCACGCAGGACACCTAGCCTACTTGTCAGCCAAATGAGCCCTTGTTGGGTAGGGGATGCTGTATGATGGTTCCACATGATCCATTGACTTTCTTGGATTTTCGCAAGTGAGCGACTGATGGTGGTGCGTCGAAGCGGTGCACAGGGAGGCCGAGGAAGACTTGACCAGGGAGACGGGGCAGGATCAGTGATTAGAGTAGACTATCAGCATTTTCTTTTTCATATTATGTATCTTACTTGTACTTGATTCCATGACAGACTGAGTTTCTTCATTGCCAATCTAGAGTTCGATTTGATACATTAAAATCACTAAACAAGGTGCGATTCGATACACTAAAATCACTAAAAGAGGGACGACAATATAATTCGATAAATTAAAATCACTAAACAAGGGGTGACAACATAATAGAACAACCATCCGAAACAACATAACATAACATACATATTACTACTTAGGGAATTTGGGGTATTTATCTTTTCACATATGACCTACATGAGCTTCTTCTCCTTCTCCCTTCGCATGGCGCACCACCTCGCTCTTCCTAGCCCTATATGCCTCACATGCCTCCGTAGCTTGATGTTCTGCCTCCTTTTTTTCTATCTTTTATTGTCGCGCCTCCAGCCAATGCTTTTGCTTCTCCTCCTGGTTTGCCTCGTGCATGTGGCGCTCAAAGAAATGCGCCTCCTAAGTTCTTCCGCATCGTCTCTTGATTGTGTACTGTCTAGCCATTGTGAATAGTCACAAATAGTCGAGGGAGACTACATGTAAGTTTAGTTAGTATTACTAATATGTCACAGAGTTGTGCATCACATAATAAATATAGGTATATGCGAGTTTTACCCGTGGACGATGGTCGTGCATGCAAACCTTTGCTTGCTCATTATCATAGTTAGCACATATGAAGAACCTTCTTCAGAAGGTGTATGACATTTCTTGGGACTTCATGAGCCTGCAAAAATCCTTGCACCAACAAAGCAGAACCTCCAAACATTTGGGCACATAAGCCCTTACCTTCTCCTTAGACATGTCATCACAACCAGATGAAGTCATTCCTATCAAATTTCAATATTAACATACTTACTATTTCCATAAAACTAAATAAAATAAGAACACAATGATTTACCTCACAAGCGCGACGTCGAGAGCTCTCTTACTCCGCTTTCCCTCCTTTGCTCCTCTCTTCTCGCCGCGGCGCTTCTGAGAGCTCTCTTTCGCCTCGCCTCCTAAACCCTAACGCCCTCTCTCCTTCCTCCTCTCCTCTCTCTTTCCTGCGCCGCCGACCCTCACTCGCTCTAGCTCTGTTTAGCTCCAGTCGGCCATCCGTTGGTCGACAGGGTCATGGGGCCAAAATTATAACTAGCTGGTTTAAACCAACCTCAGGCCAGTTTAAGCTGACACAACCAACTTAGGTCGATTGAGTATGATTCAGTCCAAGGATACCTTTTCACCTATACATACCCCCTGGCCGCCGCTGGTTTATCGGGTTTTGTTTGGCTGAGAGTTTAGCCATGTGCAAACATTGTGATTTTCTCTAGTGTCGAATAGACCTATTGTAAAAAACCGTTTGCGGAACACCACTTTATCATCTCATTAAGATTATTGTCCATTGTAGCATATTTGCAATTTCATATTGGTTATGCTACTATTTTCTTGCTTGTTCTTCAATTTGCTTGCAGCAAAAATTATTTGTGGATAGATCAATCGTGCTTCTAGCAAGGTCGATAACAATGTAGACTTGGTTCAGAGATTATTGTGGATATCGATCACGCACGTTTTCTCTGTACAGTTGGTAGCTGAAAAAAAATAAAAAATAAAAAATAATAGTTATTCCTCGAAAAATCAAAAACCTCAATTCCCATCAGGTTCGGACATGGAATCTTAGTCGTCTAAAATCAATCATCGGAGACGATCGCAAACTACCGATCCCCAACTTGACTACATGCAAGACTGTTGTCCTACCGTGCACAAGATATTGGATAGTTTGAACATTTCTTGTCGTGTAGCCATTTGATTAGAAACTTTATAGTTATCTCTATGTCATATTTTATCTTAAAAATCGACACACAATAAAAAAATGTAGACCGAGAACAGAAAGATATCGCTTTTACCTAGAATAATTTTACAAGGAAAAATTATAAATGCATGACAATAATCTTGTACTATATTTAGTGTTACAGATACATGAGTTTTACGATGAGTCGTTAATTCATTTTATATAGTAACATAAAACTAACTTGAATAAAACAAATCTACTAATAGAAGAATACATATATATAAGTTATCAACTCATTCCGTCCCCGCGCTGCTCCGTGGATCCAGACCTCGATCTCTCGTTGTAATCCGAATCACATATTAACATTTTAATCTATAAACAACGGATCGTTGTTTTAACTGATATCTCAACCAAACCGGTTAATCGTTAGATCCACGCTGGCTCACAAAAAACGCATCAAGTACGGCCAATATGAATTGGAAGTATGTAATTCGCTCGTGTACTTACGATTCCTCAACGCAGCCAGAATGCCTGCATCTCCCGGAGTGCTGGCAACCGATTGGGAATTACTCCAATACTCATTCTCTCCTTTCGGCTCTCCATGTTCACATGAGGCACCCGAACTGCCGAAGGTAGTAGAAACTCGGAGACACCAAAGCAGCAGCGCTTACCAGACGATCCCCAGAGCAGGTGGTGTCCTTTCGCGTCCGCGATGGCCACCACCCGAGCAGCTCCATGAGCGCTTTTTCCCCACTTCACCGAGCCATTAGGTCGGCCGGGCCCCATGCGTCACGCGAGACTACGTGGGCGACCACGGGTGGAAGGCTCCTGAGCCCGTGCACGCGTCACACCACCACTCGCCTGTTGCCACCTTCCACGCCCTCGCTTTCTCCCCAAACGAGGCACATCATTTCATTATAAAAAGTACCCTCCGGTGGCCGCCACGTTCCCGAACCAACTGCCCTTACCCTCTTCGGCTACGCAGACCCACCCTTTTCTGTACTCCTTCCCACGTTACCACATTTAGAAGCCACGTCCGTCTTGAGATAGCTTAGTGCGGCAGCTAAGAAGTGTGGGATCGATGGCGGCGGCATGCGTGGGAGGAGCGGCGGCGCCGTTCGTGTGGAAGACGTACCGGATGGTGGAGGACCCGGGGACGGACGGCGTGATCGGGTGGGGGATGGGGAACAATAGCTTCGTCGTCGCCGACCCCTTCGTCTTCTCGCAGACGCTGCTGCCCGCGCACTTCAAGCACAATAACTTCTCCAGTTTCGTCCGCCAGCTCAACACCTATGTCAGTCAGTTGATTCCTTCTCGATCTGTGTTGTGGATCCATTGCTATGTTAAGCCGCGCGTGCTCTTCTTGCCTTCCTTCCCTGAGTGAGAGAGAGTGAAATTATGAACTATGAACACATGGATGGTGGATTTGTAGTTCTATATAATTTTTTTTGTTGAGTGTGTATGTGAGATTCTTGAGAAAATTGACAAAAAGGTCATGATTCTCGCCGTGTCGATTTGTAGACAGCTAAAGGTCATGTGCTGTATGTGAGCGATAATGTTTTTGATGGAGTGAAAGGTAGATAAATACTTCATATATCTTAAATTTTTATTACATAGACGATATTTGGGAATCTTCACTTCTCTTATGGAGATTGAAGAATGAAATTCGTCAAGGAACATGATATAGACGGCGAAATTGTTGGGGAAAAACAGCGCCCGTTTAATATTTTCCGTGAACACGCACAAGCAAAATTGTTTACGTGGTGCGTCTAATCTAACGTTCATAAATTGTTTATCTCAAGCTACTCGCAAATTCATCCGGCTGTGAGCGATTCCTTGTGTTTCACGAGCGAAGTACAAGAGCGTGACAACTGACAAGTACAGAGACGTTTCGTAATTATTTTTTTTGACAAACTGCCAAGAGCTTGCACTAGTTTCCGTCCTGATTCTATTACTTCCACTTTATATCAGGGCTTTCGCAAGGTGCATCCGGACCGGTGGGAGTTCGCCCACGGGTCGTTCCTCCGGGGCCAGACGCATCTCCTGCGCAACATCGTCCGTCGCGGTAGCGTCGTTGGCGGAGGCAAGCGCAAGGACGCGGTGTCCAACGACGCCGACGAAGACATGACCATGGTGGCCACGGAGGTGGTGCGGCTGAAGAAGGAGCAGCAGAGCATCGACGACAGGGTCGCCGCCATGTGGCGCCGCGTGCAGGAGACGGAGCGCAGGCCCAAGCAGATGCTCGCATTCCTCCTCACGGTCGTCGGCGACCGCGACAGGCTGCAGCGCCTGGTCGGCGGCAGCGGCAGTGCCGATAACGCGGGGGCAGCGGTCGACGGGTTCGCTGGTGACGAACCGGCGGAGGGAGGTGAGAAGAGGGCGAGGCTGCTGCTCGACGGAGACTTTGGCAGCGCAGGAGCGTTCGGACCGGACGCCGTCGACTTTGCTGGGTTCTACGCCGGCGGCAACGCATTCGCGAACGTGGCGGTGGATGCTGCCGCCGGGTCAGGCGGTGGTGGTGCCGGCTCCTCGTTTGCTTTCGGAGTGGACAGTGGGTACTGACGGCTGCTCGCGTGCTAACTGATTGGTTTTAGCCGAATTCTTGGCATTGCGTGACTGCAACTTTGACCGAGCTGCAGCCTGCAAGATGGGTAGGTGGAACATTTGCCATGTGCCTGTGTGACAATTTTATCCATGCATGGAGTTATCGCTTCGTTTGTGCAACTTATCCTCGAATAACACGGAAATTTTTAGTAATACTTTCGTAATTGCAAAAGTAGTAAAAGAGTGCTGAGAATTACTGAAATACCGAGGATGCTGTTTGAAATGGCGTCAAGGTCCACACGCACTCTAGAAACTAGAAAGGCGTACGCATCTGGCCGCGATCAAGTATGGCGTCCTTATGTTGGCCATTCTGTCATCACCATCAAGTAAAGATATGTCTTAGCAATTTTTAGGATAGTACTGATTTTCAAGCAATTTCCCGGACTACTAAAAACCCTGAACAATAAATCAAAAACATAGAATGCCGAAATAGTAAATCATAAGATTGATGATAAGTAAGGAGTCATGATAATCCCAATATTCAGTTTCTTGGAGTTACATGGAATTTACAGAGTTTCTTGGAGTTACATGGAATTTACAGAGTTCTTAATAGTTAAAGTTGCTTACCTAAACTACACGGCTTAATGTGCAAAAGATCTGAATACTCGGTGCAATTCGTAATCACCATATTTTTCAAGGTCCAAACCACAAAGATCGGTACGAAATCCAAATTCCAAAAGGTTTATTCAGTGAGAATACTACTAACAAACAATTCCCCGTGATTATCTGTAAGTTCAACAGAGTTTCCACTAATTTCCTTCACTGAAATTCTCCCCGTAGTAATTAAATCCAGGGGGACTTACCGGGTTTGTTCGTTACCGTCTCGGCAAAAGAAGAAAAGGCCCCTGTGCTTGGCCCACAAAGGCACATGACGGGTTTGAGAAGCGCCGTGGTGGGCTACGGGAGATTTCGGTTTAGGCAGGGGATTTACCACGCGGCTATAATAGACTGTTTTCTCTGTGGGTTGGGCTAGCACATCAATACAATACATTCTAGTTTTTGGTTTCATTTTTTTATTGGCCGTAGCAATGTATTTAATACACAATATAGTGACGTGTTGCCTTTTTCTCTTCTTTTTCTTTTTGTTATTTTTTATTTCCATTTTAGTATATCCAAATGGTCCAAGAATATTTTCTTTTTGTTCCACGGATTTATTCCTTGATCCATCACTACTTGATCTGTTTCTACAATTTATTTAATTTTCGTCCACTAATAGTATTGGATTGCTCCACAATTTTTTTGATTTGTGTAATTCTTTTTTTTCACTAATATTTATGAATGTTCGATAAGCACTTCAAATTGTTTCGCTAACTAGCCAGTAGTCGTGAACTGTTACGGAGCATTTTCATATTGCCCATAGCCATGAATTATTCCATAACACTTTCTCTTTTGTTCCTCTAAATCTAAACTTTTGTCCATTAGGAGTTTGTGAAATGTTATTTGTGCAATTTCGTGTCGTTCCACAATAATCACGCGTTGTTACATGAGCACTTCCATTTTGTTCCACTCATTTGCAATTCTTGTTTCTACGGTAGACATGAATTGTTCCACTATGGTTGCATACTTCATACATATGTATGATGTTCGTGTTTGTTTTGGATAGGTTTATTTTGTTCCACATATTATTTCCACTAGTATTTTATAGTTGTTTCGTAAACAAAATTAGCACCTTTGAATATGAACTCACTACTAAAGAATAAGTCATCCAAGACCTCTCATTACAAGAGGTTTTCCAAAAATCACCTATCACAAATAGTTCACACGAGACACCATCTCAGTTAACTCTCAGCAATGCGCACTATCTGTGGTGAACAGATATCGCATGTGGTTCTTATTAGAAATCGCCTACGATATCACAGACGGTTTTCTAAAAGAATCTTCTGCAATTAGGGAGATATAATAGATGGTTTGTTTGAAAACCTTCAGTGATAAGATGTCCATTTATTACCAGTTGATAGTTTTCCCAACCTAAGTCTTGTCTTTAATTCTCAGTTCTTACACAGCGATGGCAATAGCTCCGATGATTTTCTGGCTTGGGGCCCAATTGGTCCAAAAGAACCATAGATTTGGAGCAAATATTGCATATCTACTTGTTATTGGTGATCTAAGATTAGTGATTGGTTTAAAAATTTAAATAATTTTGAACATCTAGCTTGGTGAAGAGAGAGAATACAGATCTAGAGTTGGTATGAGGCAAAATCTATTTGTTCTTATTGATCTTAAGGCTATTAATTGGTTGTATTGCACTATATTGAACATACTGCTAGCTAATTAGGGTGGCACAAAGAGACTTTTGGATGGTTTAGGTGTTGTGAAAAAGACAAATATAGCATATATTATTCATTTATCATTTTGGATTTGATTTATCTTGTTCATGATTTAAGTTGTACTTCTTATTAATAAAAATAGTAATTCTTGGTATTTTGTATGCTTTTTAAATAGCAACTGACCTTGCTAATGGAAGGAAATATTGAGAATCTTTAGATATAGTAAAACTCACATATTAATGGCATAATTAAACAATACTCTATTTATCAATTTATTTTTTTAAGTTGTACCTATCATAAATAAAGTTTGTAATTATTAGTAGCTTGTATGTTTGGTAAATAGCAACCTTGTTAATTAAATAGAACATTGAGAATCTTTAGATTAGTAGAAATCCAGTATTGATGATATAATTAATTAATATTATATTAATTAATTTACTCTGCTAGCTAGTTTGTGCCATGCATATATAGTAACCCTCAACATTTAACAGGAATTAAATTTGTTTTTTATGCGTACCATAGATTGACTAAAGCTGGATGCACGATGGTAACCGTTTAAGTGAAGAGTATCTTAATGGTGCGTGAGAGTTCATAAAAGTTGCGGAAGAGGATAAGTTGAACATGGGGGAACAAAATATATTGTGTCAATGCAAAGACTGTGACAACCTACATATGTTTGACAACTCAGAGCAGATCCAAGACCACATGATTTGTAGGGGTTTCAAAGGGCAGTGCACATGTTGGACAAGTCACAGTGAATAGTAGATGATACATGAAGGTGGTAATGACAACATCAAGTGAACTATATGGCGGATGATGTTGATTCTGATTCAAATGAAGATACATCATCAGACAATTGTGATCATCTGGATAAAATGTAGCACCATGTAGAAGGGAACTGTGATATACGGGAGTATGAGAAATTCAAAGTCTTGATGGGAGACCTAGAAAAACTTTGTTCGAGGGATGCAAGAAGAAGTACACGAATTTGTCATCTGTGCTTTGAACTGCTAAAACTGAAGGCAAGCAACAGGTGGTCGAACAATAGTTTCATAGTGCTATTAGGTCTCTTAGCGGACATGCTTCCGAAGGGAAAGGAGTTGCCCACAACTACCTACAAAGCCAAGAAGGATATTTGTCCCTTGGGAATGGAATACAGTGAATACATGCTTGTCCGAATAACTGTATTTGCAAACCTCCATGTATATCTGGTGCGCAAGTCCTCCCGATACCAATGTAAAAATCAATCAGATGAGGATGAGGGTCACGAGGTGACAAAAGTTACTCCAGCTTAGGTGATGTGGTATCTGCCTATAATTCCCCATCTGAAGCGTTTATTTGCAAATCTAAAGGATACAAAACTGTTACGGTGGCACTCTGATGAGCGCAAGAATGATGAAAAGCCTAGACACCCTGCTGATTCCATCTAGTGGAGAAACATCGATAGGAAGTTTAAAAAATTTGACAAGGGACCAAGAAACATAAAATTTGGATTGAGCATGGATGAAATGGATCCTTTTGGAAAAATGAACAGCAATCATAGCAGTTGGCCTCTGAATCTCTGCATCTACAATGTTCCTCCTTGGTTGTGCATGAAGTGTGAGTATATTATGATGTCGATATTTGTGCAAGGACCGAAACAACCTAAAAATGATATAGATATTTTCTTACAGCCATTCATGGACGATCTCGAAAAACTGGGGACCAACGGGGTAGAGGTATTTGATGCGCACAAGCGAGGGAATTTCAATCTGCATAGCTTGCTATTCTACACCATAAATTATTATCTTGCCCTTGCTAACCTTTTAGGGCAGAGTACAAAATGGGAAAAAGCATGTATGAATTTATTGGATGATACCGCGAATGTGTGGCTTAAGCATTCGGGGAAAACTTTGTACATGCATCACTGTAGGTTCCTTTGGAGGGATCACCTGTACCACTGAATGAAGAAACAATTCGACAGGGGACACATGGATGGTACACCTCCCAGATAATTTAGTGGTAAAGATGTATATGATATGGTTAAGGATATCAAAGTTACCTATGTGAAGAGAAAGAAAGTCAAACCTACATGTGAGAATGCTGTGTGGAAGAAGAGGTCGGTATTTTGGAACTTACCTTGTTGAGAGACCTAAAAGTTCATCACCACATCGACTTCATGAACGTAAGGAAAATTGTATTTCGTGATTGCTTCGTTATTGAACATCAAGGGCAAAACAAAGGATGGCCTTAGAACACGACTTGGTTTGTTGGATATGGGAATCAGAAGGGAGTTGATGATGACATGGCACCCAGGTATCATCAAGGAGGACGAATCCGGCCTTCCAGCCACGGGATGGACCGGGCCGATTACTCGGAGTCCGACTATAACACGGGGGGCGTCTCATCAGCGTGGAGTACAAGACAAGGACTATTACCTACCCGGAATATCCGGAATCTGTTGTAACCGAATAGGAAACCAATCTGTTAACCGACTCGGACTCCTGTAACCCTACCCCGGTCGCCTATATAAGGCCCGGTAGGGGACCTCCGATCGACAAGGCAATCAAGTTATCTAGGTCATAGATAATTTCCAAGTCCAAGCAACCTCGAGATCGATTCTCTAGGGCTTGCGGCACTCGGGATACACGCAATACCAGCCACCAAACACAGGACGTAGGGCATTACCTCTCCGTGAGGGCCTGAACCTGTCTAAATCT
Organism: Stipa capillata; assembly: GCA_019208055.1. Classification (NCBI taxonomy): domain Eukaryota; kingdom Viridiplantae; phylum Streptophyta; class Magnoliopsida; order Poales; family Poaceae; genus Stipa; species Stipa capillata. The sequence continues at coordinate 49,656 of JAGXJF010003338.1, forward strand.
TGTCTCCCGTGTGCACCCATCCAGATTTGCTGTGCTCACGCCGCCCCATAAGTAGTATTGCCGGAATAATACTCCGACAGTTGGCGCGCCAGGTAGGGGTGTGCGCATAGATCCATCTGCACGAATCTGGATGGGTTTCGTCAACGTCAACAACGTCTTCATCCCGGGAAGCATCATGATATTCGCTCTCGTGAACGCTGTCCCGGATCCCGGCCAACTTTTCCAATTTGGAAGGTTGAACTTCGTCGCCGACAAGATCGGCCAGCTCCACCTCTGCCACCCGGCGATGCCCCGATCGGCAGAGGCTTCATCAGCTTTTCAGCACGGCCCTCTCCCCAGGGAAAAGGCCGCGCCGAAACCAGATCCGTTCGCTCCGCCCGAGTTCGCGCTCGGATCCCAACTGGTGGGGGCTATTGACTCTCTCCTCCCCGTCCTCGAGTATAACTCGGACGATCAAGAGAGCTCTGGTAGTCACCATCCGTCCCGGTAAGTCTTCATGGCCAACGCCGACCCGCCAGACGACGGCAATGGCCGACCGGTCCCCATCGTGGAACAAACACCGGCCGACCTCGAAGCCACCCGGCTCCGACTCCTTGCCAAGGAGGAAGAGTTGATTGAGCAGCAGACTCGGCTCGCTCGCCAGCGAGACGACCAGCGCCGCAATGACGACATGAGGGCTCGTGGACGCCAAGTCCATAACGAGCTTCGCATGCGTGAGAGGGATGGGGTCACAATATTCCCGCTCCCGAGTCACAACATCGTCGCGGCCACGATGGCGGCACGCGCCATAGAGATCCCTGAGGGCAACCCGGGACATGACGAACTTCGGCAACTTCGCGTTCTGTTGGAAGAAACCGCCCTCCAGCAGGCCGCAGCTTCAGAAGATCGCATTGGCTCCTCAGCAGGTCCTAGGAGCCGGCTTTCCACTCCTCCAAAGAGCCCATCTAACAGGGGTGGACGACGAGCAAGCCCCGACCGACGTCAGCCGGCCGGAGATGTTCATGAGCGTCTCGGTCCTAATCGAGACGCCCGCGGCACCATAGCCGCCAGGAGCCGCCCCCGACAGGATGCGGACAAGAACGCTTGACTGGTCGCCCCGGTCCACAATCGACTCGGACCAAAGAACCCCGCGGGCGCTGAAGGAAGCACTCATCATGGTTCCAGGAGAGACGATCGTGTCGGCCACCGCGACGACAGCGGCGCCACCAGCCGGGGACGCTCTCCAACGTCATCTGGCATGGGATATTTGGGTCCGAAGGCATTCGGCCCCCGTATCCGCAGTGTCATTTTCCCGTCACGGTTCCGAGTCACCGGCATCGACAAGTACACCGGAGAGACTCGACCGGACATCTGGCTGGCTGACTACCACACGGCGTGCAGGACCAATGGTGGGAACGACTACGTCGTGATCCACTACTTGCTGCTGTTCCTAGCTGACTCGGCACGAGCCTGGCTCACCAGCTTACCTCCGGGTTGTATCCAGACATGGAGCGACCTTGAGACCCTCTTTGTAAACAACTTCCAGGGCACTTACAACCGGCCCGGGAACGCGTGGGACCTCCACAGTTGTACACAAAAGGCGGATGAGACTCTCCGTGAGTACATCCAGTGTTTCTCCAAGAAGAAGAACTCCTTGCCCGAGGTCCGAGAGGGTGACGTCATCACTGCCTTCTCCAAGGGAGTTCGAAGCACCGACCTCATCCACAAGATAGCGCGCAAGAATCCCTAGACTACGCGCGAGCTTTTTGACATAGCCAATAACTTCGCCACTGGCGAAGAGGCTGTCCGCAGTGCTACTCGGGACGACAAGAGAAGAAACAAGGGCAAGGTGTCCCGACTCACCTAGTCGGGACGCTCAACCCTGAGTCATCCAGGAAGAAGCACCGGAAGCGTAAAGGCGGAGATCTCGTTGCTGCGGCTGAGCGCGCCCCGCCGCGCCGCCCTCAGCGCACCAACACGACCTTCGAGGAGATGATGAGTCAGCCGTGTCACTTCCATGGACCCAAGTCCAATCATCTGACGCGCGACTGCAATCTCTTGAAGAATTTAAACAAGCCCTACACCAACAATAAGGGAAAGAAGGAGCCCCCTCAAGACGAGGGAGACGAATTCCCGAAAGAGACCGCTTGCTTGATGATCTTTGGCGGCCCAAACGGCTACGAGTCCAAACGTCACCAAAAGATTATTGATCGAGAGGTCAACACGGTGGAACCGGCTGTGCCCAAGTACCTGCGATGGTCCGAGTCCGTAATTTCATTCGGACGCGCGGATCACCCCGACTACATCCCCCAGCCGGGACGATTCCCCTTGGTGGTAGACCCGATCGTTTGCGGCGTTTGCCTCACCAAGGTCCTCATGGACGGCGGGAGTGGTCTCAACATCCTCTATGTCAAAACTCTTGACGACATGAAGATTTCTCATTCCGAGATCAAGCCGACTAGTGCCCCCTTCCACGGGGTGGTACCCGGCAAGATGGCGAGTCCGCTCGGGCAGGTCAGCCTGCCCGTTACCTTTGGCACTCCCGACAACTTCCGGACCGAGACTCTCACTTTTGAGGTTGTCGACTTCCTAGGATCGTATCATGCCATCTTGGGGCGTCCCTGCTACGCCAAGTTCATGGCTGTCCCCAGTTATGTCTACTTGAAGCTCAAAATGCCGGGCCCCCACGGAGTAATCATGGTGCAAAGCAGCTTCCAGCATGCTTATACGTGTGACCTGGAAAACTGCAACCTTGCTGCGGCCCAGATCGCCGAGGCCACGCTTGCTGACCTCAAATCGGCCGTGGTTGAGGAAGCACCCCCGGCCAAGAAGGCCTCGACATCGACATCTTTCCAGCCGGCGCGGGACACCAAGGCGATTCAGCTCGACCCTGAAGACCCCTCGAAGACGACACAGATTGGGACTGCGCTCAGCGACAAATAGGAAAGTGCGCCCGTCAGCTTCCTCCAGGACAACCGGGATATCTTCGCATGGACATCTTCCGACATGCCCGGAGTTCCACGGGAGGCTGCCGAGCACTCTCTAAATGTTCGGCCGGATGCCAAGCCGGTCAAACAGCGCTTGCGCCGATTCGCTGAGGATAGACGTCAGGCTATAGGAGAAGAAATAGCCAAGCTTTTAGCAGCCGGCTTCATTAAAGAAGTGTATCATCCCGACTGGTTAGCGAACCCAGTTCTTGTTCGCAAAAAGAATGGAAAATAGAGGATGTGTGTTGATTATACTAGCCTTAACAAGGCATGTCCCAAAGACCCTTTCACCCTGCCTTGCATCGACCAAGTGGTCGATTCCACGGCCGGATGTGAAATTTTGTGCTTTCTCGACGCTTACTCGGGCTATCACCAGATCAAGATGAAGGAGGATGACGAGATCAAGACATCTTTCATCACTCCGTTTGGCGCCTTCTACTACGTCTCCATGCCTTTCGGCCTCAAGAATGCAGGCGCTACGTACCAACGGTGCATACAGCGCTGCCTCAGTCGCAGATCGGCCGGAACGTACAAGCCTACGTCGACGATGTGGTGATCAAGTCCCAAAAGAAAGAAGCTCTCCTGAGTGACTTGGGAGAGACCTTCTCCAACCTTCGAAGATTCAGCATGAAGCTCAACCCCAAAAAATGCGTTTTCGGGGCCCTTTCGGGCAAGCTACTCGGTTTCATCGTTTCTGAACGAGGAATTGAAGTCAACCCGGAGAAGATCGATGCCATCGTCAAGATGGGCCCACCGAAGAACCTCAAAGACGTCCAGCGGCTGACCGGGTGCATGGCGGCTCTCAGCCGGTTCATCTCCCGACTCGGCGAGAAAGCCATGCCCCTCTACAAGCTCATGAAGAAGTCGGAGACCTTCACCTGGACCTCTGAGGCCCAGGACGCCCTTGACGGATTGAAGAAGTTTTTAACTACCCCCCCGGTGCTAGCGTCTCCCATGCCCAATGAACCACTGCTTCTCTATGTCGCAGCGACTACTCAGGTAGTCAGCACGGTCTTGGTCGTGGAACGCTCTAAACCCGGCCACATTCAGAAGGTCCAGCGCCCGGTCTATTTCATCAGTGAAGTCCTCTCCGAGTCCAAGGCGCGGTACCCTCAGATACAAAAGATCATCTATGCGGTGTTCATAACATCACGGAAGCTAGTCCACTACTTCCAGGGACATCCCATCACGGTGGTCAGCTCCTTCCCAATCGCCGATGTCATCAACAATCGCGATGCCACGGGTCGGATTGCCAAGTGGGCGATGGAACTAATGGCTTTCAGCATAGTCTACGCCCCCCGCACAGCCATCAAGTCACAGGCCCTCGCCGACTTCATGGCCGAGTGGACAGAAGTCCAGTCCCCGCCCTCCATTGTCGACCTCGAGCACTGGACACTCTATTTCGATGGCTCTCTGATGCTCCAGGGCGCGGGGGCTGGCGTTGTACTCATCTCTCCCAAAGGCGAGCGCTTCCAGTACGTGTTGCAGCTCCTCTTCCCGGCATCCAACAACGTTGCCGAGTATGAAGCTCTGCTCCACGGCCTTCGTCTTGCGGTTTCACTCGGGATCCGCCGCCTCCTCGCACGCGGAGACTCGGAACTGGTAGTTCGGCAGGTCATGAAGGACTGGTCATGCAGAGAACCCTCCATGGAAGCCTACTGCCAAGAAGTACGCAAGCTCGAAGCCAAGTTCGACGGCCTCGAAATCACCCATGTCTTACGCCGAGACAACGAAACTGCGGATGCACTCGCCAAATTGGGATCCAGTCGGGACATCGTTCCGGCTGGGGTTTTCCTCCAGGAGTTGCACGTCCCCTTTATCAAGGCAGACACAACACCCGAGGCCGAAGAACAGCAAGTCCCGGAGAGTGGCGCCGCTCAGCAGCTTTCAACAGAAGTCCTCACCGTCACTCCCGACTGGACAGCACCTTTCCTAGACTACCTCCTGCGGGACACCCTCCCGTCGGACCGAACCGAGGCACGCCGCATCGCGCGACGCGCCAAGGCCTTCGTCGTCATTGACGGCGAGCTCTACAAGCGGAGCAGCTCCGGGATCCTCCAACGGTGCATACCCCACGACCAGGGAAAGCAGCTACTACATGATATTCACTCGGGAGTATGTGGACACCATGCGGCGCCCGGGGCACTAGTCGGGAAAGCCTTCTGACAGGGTTTCTACTGGCCGACTGCTGTGTCCGACGCAGAGCACATCGTCCGCACTTGCGAGGGATGCCAACACTTCGCCCGGCAGACACACTTGCCGGCTCAGGCTCTCCAGACTATCCCGATCACTTGGCCCTTCGATGTTTGGGGTCTGGACATGGTCGGCCCTCTCAAGAAGGCTCCCGGGGGCTACACACATCTCTTCGTCGCGGTCGACAAGTTCACCAAATGGATCGAAGCCAAGCCGGTTGCCACGATAACCGCTGAAAAGGCCGTCGAGTTTGTCCGGGACATTGTCTTCCAGTTCGGCGTACCAAACAACATTATCACTGATAACGGCACCCAGTTTACCGGCCGAGCCTTTCTCCAATTCTGCGACGACTACAACACCAGCCTCGACTTCGCCGCCGTGGCACACCCACGCACCAACGGGCAAGTCGAGCGGTCCAATGGTCTGATACTGCAAGGCCTCAAGCCTCGGATCTTCCAGCGACTTAACAAATTCGCAGGCAAGTGGGCGGCCGAGTTACCTTCAGTGCTTTGGAGCCTTCGGACCACCCCCAACCGGTCAACCGGTCATACACCCTTCTTCATGGTCTTCGGTGCCGAGGCAATCCTCCCGACTGACCTGGAGTACGGGTCCCCGCGCGTCCGTGCCTTCAGCGAAGCCGAGTCAGAGGAAGCCAGACAGGACGCTCTCGACCAACTCGAGGAAGCTCGAGAGGTGGCGCTCCTTCGTTTGGCCAAGTACCAGCAAAGCCTACGGCGATATCACAGCAGACATGTACGCGGCCGCTCCTTCAACGTCGGCGATCTGGTTCTCCGCCGAGTCCAATCAAGCAAGGAGCAGCATAAGCTCTCACCGCCTTGGGAGGGTCCGTACATAGTCGCCAAAGTACTACGCCCGGGGGCTTACCGACTGAAGGACGGCGATGGCAACATCTTCACCAACGCATGGAACATCGAACAGCTACGTCGCTTCTATGCTTAAGTGTTTTATGAACATGAATACATGAATAAAGAGCTTTCTTTTTCACTCCACTCAAAAGCAAGTTCTTTCTGCTTCCCGACTGACCTGCTACGCCCGCTCGTAGCAGGCACTCGGCGCATACACGGTTTTGCCCTCGTGGAATACTTAAGTACTGTGTATAAAGTCCAACGTTAACTCTTTGACTCCAATCGCCGGTTTACGCCACACCCTTACGCTACACGGGACACACGCGACCAGCTAATCCCTACGCCAAGGAGGCTACAACGGGTTGGCAAAGAGCAAAAACGAACAAACTCACGTACACAGGAATACAAGTCTTTTCCCGAGTAGAACAAAAATTACTTGTTAAAACGGACAAATACATAGGTTACTCGGCATCCCGGAGGCCTTTAACAAATTCACTCGGCATCCCCGAGTCCCTTACAAGCTTTACTCGGCTAGCCCGAGCAGTTCACAACTACCTCTATGTTTTTACAGGCCCGACCGCTTGATCAGCGAATCGACGGTGGACTCCACGGACTGCATCATCCCCGGAATATCTTCTTCCGGGAAGTCGGCGGCGTACCCCTCCCCGATTGCTTGCATATCCAGCAGCGGGTAGTGGGACCGCGCCACTGCCAAGACTATGCTGGCCCCCGTCCGCGCGCCGTCCGCCTCGATGTTCGCCACTTGGTCGGGCACTTGGCCCAGCCGCTCGGCGACTGCCGCGACGGAGTCCGGGGCCGTCTCGTCCGGCCAGACGGCGCCACACGCCGCCTGCCTGGCCTTCAGCAGTGACTCGATCATCCCTAGGGACTTCTCGAGACACGCCTTCGACTCTACAGTAAAAACACGCATGAGCAAAGCAAACAATAGACTGGGGCAAAACCACCGTCACAACTGGCACTCACCGGACTCCGCGGCTGCGGCGGTTTTCTTCACGGCCTCGGTAGCCGCCTCCGAGTCAGCGGCCCTCTTGGTCGCCGACTCGGCCTCACGCCCGAGCTGTTCGGCACGGGTCTTCTCCGCCAAGAGAGCCGCCTCCAAGTCAGCGGCCTTCTTGGCCGCCGACTCGGCCTCGCGCCCGAGCTGCTCCGCACGGGCCCTCTCCGCCTGGAGCGCCTCCTCGAGCTTCCCCGCCCGCTCCTTGGCGGCGTCCAAATCCCGGGCACGAGTCATCATCGCCTCGAGCTCCGCCCTCAGCCTCCCGACCTCTTCCTCGGGGCTGCAAAAGACAACGCGTCAGCACGACAAAAATGCGATAGGGGAGAGGCAACGAACAACTCGGTTCACTCACCTCGGGTTTTGGCCATCTCTTGCGACAAGCCCGCCTGCAGGCCGGTAATTTCCGCCCCACGCTTGCGGGCCACGTCCTCCGCCGACTGCCGACTTGCGGTCAGCTTGTCCCACTCGGACTTTCGCAGCTCCAAGCACTCGATGACAGGCAGCCTGTCTTGGAGAAAGGTGGTCTTGTTCTGCGACCGCTTGTTCAGATTCTGCATAAAGGAAATGGAAATACAATAAAGTCACCCGGGAAGATTGTTGTAACCCTCCACTCGGTCCCAAGGACCCAGCGGAGGCTCGGGGGCTACACCCTCTGGGTGCACTGTTCGTGCACCCAGAGTCAGACTCAAAAAGACAACTACACCCTCCGCCCGACTATCCTAGTCGAACGCAGGCTCGGGGGCTACACCCTCTGGGTGCACTATTCGTGCACCCAGAGTGAAGACTACAAAGAGAAAAGCAAAGGGCCCTCCGCCCGACTAACTCAGTCGGGCAGAGGCCCGGGGGCTACTCCCTATGGACATACTCCTACAAGGGGGAAAATCAGCCTACCTCCATCAAAGGACGCAGCCTGCCATTCAGCAGGTTGGCGCCCTCCTTCGCGGCCTTCAGCAAGGCTGGGAGGATCTCTCCGATTTGAGCCGTGGCGTCCGCGGCCGCCTGCCACTCCTTCTCCTCCTCGACATCGTCGACCGTGGCAGTCGGCGACCCTGGGCCCGTCTCCTGGACTCGGAGAGGTCGGCGTACCAACTCTGAGCATGGCCTCGGAGGCGGATCCGCGCTAAACTCCTACATCGGCGAGGTTAAGCCGGGCCCGCCCTCGCGTCTCGGCGGGGTGGTCCCAGCATCCTCGGGACTCGCGCCCTCCGCCATCTCCGCGTCCCGGCTGGCCCCCGCAGACCCCACCGACACCAAAGCTCCAGAGGAGATCTCCTCCTGAGGAGCGACTGGCGAGGTGGGCCGCGCATCAAGATGCTCGGCGGACGGCTGGGGTGTGACCGCGGGCTGAGGCGACGATGGCCGGGGAGATGGAGAGCTTGCCGTAGGCGGAGGCGACGAGACCCGAGTGTCTGGCACCGGGGGATCTCCACCTTGGCGGGACCCCGGGTCACTCGGGGGCGCCTTCGGAACATCCCCCACCCTCCGGGTCCTGCAGAGGCAAGGCCACCCATGTCAGCACTTAAAAGAAACAAAGACAAGAAGGTAGTCGGCCAGGCACTTACTTCGAAGACCGAGGGACGGCGATGGGTTTCCTGGCCCCCGCGGTTCGCCGCCCAGGCGCGGCGGCAGCCGGGGCCGGCGAGGTTCCCGACTCGCTGGGCGCCCCGAATGCGGCGCTGGCATCCCGCTTTTCCCCCCGGCCGGGGGGAACTTCATCTTCGGCCGCCCGAGAGCCTTCACTCGGTGCGGCGGCCGGCGCTGCCGGATCAACGCCGGCGGTGGAGCTCTCCTGCTCCGCCGGAGCGGTCTCCGTGGCGGCAGGCGCCATGGGATCAGCGCCCGCGGGAGAGCCCTCCCGCTCCGCCGGCTCGGTCATTGCGGCGACTGGCGCCGCCGGATCAGCATCGACAGCGGAGCCCTCCTGCTCCCCCGATACGACTCCCGCGGCGGCTTGCGCCGCCGGACTAGCACCGCCAGCAGAGCCCTCCTGCTCCGCCGGGGCAGGCCCAGTAGTGGTCGGCGCTACTGGGTCGACACCAGCGGGAGCCCCCCTGGCGCGTCGGCGCACTCCCCGTAGCTAACGGGGCCGTCGAGTCGGCACCAGGGGTTGAGCCGCCTTGCCCCGTCGAGGCGGCGCCCCTCACGACGGTGGTCGGCCTGGCGGCGGAGCTGCCCCGACTCCTTTGGGTAGGGCCCGCTGGCCGCTTCCGCCTCCTCACTTGGAAGGCGCTTGCGTCGTCCGAGTCCTCGTTGTCCTCTTGAGCCGGCGTGCTCGGTGGGAGAGGACGGGGAGGAGCGGTCGCTGGCGCCTTGGAGGCCCCGGCACCCTTTGAAGACCCGGCGCCCCTCAAAGGGGCGGCGACGGACGAGGAAGACCCGGCGCCCTAGCCAGCGCCGGTACATGAAGCTTCGACTGCCCCCTGCGGCGGCCCGCCGCTCGGGACGTCGGCATAGCGCGGCTGGTTCCAAATCTCGTCCTCCGGGAGGGGAGCTTTGGAGTAAAAGCCGAATAGCACCTGCCGAAACGCAAAAAGCAAAACCTCGAGTAAGATTCGGTGAAGAAATGAAGGAAAAACCAAAAAGGCGGGTCTCGGGTACTTACGTCACTCGGAGGGTTCGCCCGGCAGAAGGGGGCCGGCCGCCCGGAGAAATCCAGTCTCGTCCCCTGAGCCAGAATCCTCTCGAGCCGGCTTTGGACCTCGCCCTCCGTGAGCTCCTCCGCCGACTCCCGGGTCACGTCACCCTCGCCGGTGTACTCGAACATCGGGTGCGCCCGCAACTTGGCAGGCTGCACCTGCCACCGAACGAAGGTCGAGGCGACGACTGCCCCGGTGACCCCGGACTTCATCGCCGCTTCGAGCTGCGCCATCACGACGCCGACGCTGTCCTGCTCCCTCTCGAGTGGCAGGTCCGACCAGCTCGGCCTGGCCACCGGCGGCTGACCCGAGAAGGCCGGCAGCGACGGCTCCGGGTTGGTGCAGTAGAACCAGTAGGCATGCCAGCCCTTGTTCGACGACTGCATTGGGGGAGCCGGGTAGTTCTTCGCTGCTCCCGACCTCAGCTGGAACCTGGCGCCGCCCACTACCGCCGGGCTGTCCCTGCTCGGCTATGGCTTCACCATGAAGAGATGCTTCCACAGGGCGAAATGCGGCCGGATCCCGAGGAAGCACTCGCAGAGTGTGATGAAGCAGGAGACGTGGAGGATGCTGTTGGGGTTGAGGTTGTGAAGTTCCAACCCGTAATAGTAGAGCAGTCCCCGCAGGAATGGATGCGCTGGCACAGAAAACCCCCGCTCGAAGAAGGGGCCGTGGATGACCAACTCGCCGGTGTTTGGGGTAGGAATGGTCTCCCCGACGGCGGCGCGCCACTCGACCAACTCCTTCGGTGGCAGCAGCCCGAGCCGCACGAGGATCGTCAGCCGAATGTCCGTCGCCGTCGACTTCACCCATGGCGCCATCGGCTCGGCGGGCGACTCTCCCTCGCTCAGCAGCTTCCACACCAAAGCGTCCTCTTCGGCTTCGGTTGGATTGGCTTCCCAGTCCGAGGTTTGCATCCGAGATGGCCGGAGCGGGAATTAGGGTTTTGGATGAGGCGGCGCGTGCGAAGCGGATTTGGGAGAAGAAAGCGAAGCGTTCGGGCGCGAGGAAGAAGAGGAAGGCGAATGGGCGCGTGGGCCAAACCCATGACCTTTTCGGGGTATTAAAAGATGGGCCGACGGTTCGGCTACCCCACGTCCGCACGTGCCCGAATCTAACGCGCCCCACTCCGCGCCTCTTCAGTCCCCCACGCGCGCATCCGGCGGGCCACATCGCGCTTGTTTCGCGCCCCACGACCTGGCGGCACCGCGATTCGTGCGACTTAATGAAGGGACATCTGATGGTTGGCTTTTCAAGCTAATAACCCGATGGAGTACGTCTCCGCTACACTGCGGCTAAAGCGTATTTCCCGTAAAATCACTAGCTAGCTGCCGGAAAGAGTCGGCGCCGGATGCCTTGGCTGTGCAGGGTATCAGAGGCTGGCCTCAAGCAGGAACGCAGTCGACTGAGTACACCCGAGTGAGGGACAGTAATGGCGTGCCCTCCGTGGGCCACAAGTTGGATGCTGAGCAACTCGGAGCTACTGGATTCTCCACCCAGACCTGTCGAGCACTTAAGTCTCGGAGGCCCTGGTAACTGGGATCCCCAGATTCAGTGGGATGACCTGGTATAAGACTTCAAAACTCAGGAACCTATACGCCATGGCTGGTTTTTTCTGGTTCGGACAAGAGTTTCAGAGGCATTCCTTCAGGGGACGCTAGCCGGCCTTTGACCCATACGGGAGGGCCGGGTGCTACTCGGGAATTCAGTCGGGATTCATGGCATGCCCCACGCTGGGTTATCAGCTGGTCCCTGTCCCTAAGGATGGACCGGGTGCCACCAGAGAGTACCCGTTAATAGCTCAATCACCTTGACATTCCTGCCTTACGGGTGAATGTTGCTTGGTTCTAACTGTCTTGTTTTGCAGAAGTTCCATTAGCCCTTCGCAATCTCCCCGCGAGCCAAAGTCAGTCGGAAAGATCATCCGAAGGTGAAGACCGGTAGCAGTGAGATCGTGAAGGACTCGGGGGCTACTGATGATGACATGGCACCCAGGTATCATCAAGGAGGACGAATCCGGCCTTCGAGCCACGGGATGGACCGGGCCGATTACTCGGAGTCCGACTACTACACGGGGGCGTCTCATCAGCGTGGAGTACAAGACAAGGACTATTACCTACCCGGAATATCCGGAATCTGTTGTAACCGAATAGGAAACCAATCTGTTAACCGACTCGGACTCCTGTAACCCTACCCCGGTCGCCTATATAAGGCCCGGTAGGGGACCTCCGATCGGCAAGGCAATCAAGTTATCTAGGTCATAGACAATTTCCAAGTCCAAGCAACCTCGAGATCGATTCTCTAGGGCTTGCGGCACTCGGGATACACGCAATATCAGCCACCAAACACAGGACGTAGGGCATTACCTCTCCGTGAGGGCCTGAACCTGTCTAAATCTTGTCTCTCGTGTGCACCCATCCAGATTTGCTGTGCTCACGCCGCCCCATAAGTAGTATTGCCAGAATAATACTCCGACAGGAGTTACAACCAAAAGAGATTAAAACTAGCCAGATGTTCTGAGAACATGCTTGTTATATATTGTCCAATGCTGAGAGAACAGAGCTGTGTCAGTTCCTGCATGGTGTTAAAATTTCTTTGGGCTACTCCAATATTAGAAGACTTGTTTTGAAGGGAGATATGAAATTGATTGGCTTGAAGTCTTATGAATGTCATGTGCTGATGCCTCAGATGCTCCCAATCGCAATTCAGAATATTCTTCCTGTTAAGGTTCAAGAGACAATCATGATGCTATGTTCGTTCTTTAACAAAATTTCTTAGAAGGTCATCGATACCTTCGAATTGGATGATCTTCAGAAGGAGGTGGTGACGACTCAATATTAGCTTGAGATGTATTTCTCCCATCATTTCTTGATATCATGGTCCATGTTGGCTATTTTTATGGCCTATAGATATTTATATCCGCAAGTGCACGGAAAAGCTGATGTAGCATTTCACCTCGAAAGTATTCCAAGGTTATCAATCTGTGGGAAGAACATAGTTTTGAGCAAAGATATCAGATTATCAGTATATTGTATATATGTATCTAACCTCCCGTCATTAAGGAGGGACATTTCTAGGTAATAAGATTATAGAATAGGGGAATAATCACTAGATAAGGGGGGCTGCGGACGAACACAAGTAATGACTAATAGATAGCTAGCTAACCAGGGTCTATAGAAGGTAGATAAGAGTTCTCGTTCCTAGTTAAAGTGATTTAATATAATTATCGGTATTTTAATTATCAAGTATTGCATAGGTTGGGATTCAATAACTCCCGAAACCGGGTATTAAGTCTAGACACTATCGCTGAATAGGCTTAACACTTAGAGGTAGCGATACCAAGTCTCGGAAGACTCTCGGGATATCCCTCCTATAGTTGTGCACTACTATGGGGGCAAAGCTTAACACCCTAATTTTGGTCATTTTATAAATCATTTGTTAGACATGTAGATACCGAGTCTAAACCCCCTCTATCCTTCGTAGCATTTTGGATTTTATTCGTTCTTCAGTCATTGCATGTCATATAGCTAAAACATGAAATCAAACATATATACATGTGGTCAAACTCTAATATATTCCTCATGACCATCCCTATTTCACTATAGAAGGAAATGCACTCCCTCATATTACATGCAGCCCTAATTCCGTCCTCTCCCTCTGCAAAACGAATAAACCTTAACTACTTTCCCTCACAACCTAAAAAGCAAAACCCTAAAACCCTACACACATGGTCACACATCTCTTAAACTAGTGTATCAGGCACTCCTCAGGACCACGTGTCATATATGTGGCCCCACACTCCAAAAAACCCTAACTCATACCCCATTTTCCTATTTATTTTTCTTAAGGCTGAAACCATAACTTCATGATTCCATGTGTTTCCCTATCTACAAAAATTCTGAGAACATTCTAGAAATATGTAAAATCAATCTCAACCCAAATATATGAGGAGGTTCAGTACAAAAATTGCAAACAACATTTAAATGTAAATTTGGGGCTGTTTTGACCCTTGAACTACAACCCCTATAAATAAATCTCACGAGAATCCTAGAAAATTCCATAACATACCAAAAACCTCCAGGACCTGAAATATGTAAAATTATCATCAACTTCAATTCAAAAATCTGGAGGAAACCCTACCGAGCAGTTTTGCCCTAATTCCTAGGGAAGCTAGAAGAGAAGCTTTCCTCTCTGAGAGAAGAATGGTTGGCTAAGGTGTGAGATGTGAAAGTGGCAAGGATAGGGTTATTTATAGCCCGCCTACCTGGGTAGCTTGGAGCTACAACTGGGGAAAAATAAGCGTCACTTCAGGATGAGGCAGAATCCTAGTATTTATGGTTGGTTGGCAACTTTTGAAAGAGGTAAGAGATTTTGACAAGAGTTGTCGATATATCTGGTGGAGCATAAAGCGGGGTATGAAGGAAACATTGACATGATAAGGGAAAGAACATGGTTCCAATTGAGATACATCGGTCCTGAAGGATATTATTCAAACAAATGTGAGCATGGTACAACGCCTACTAGTGAGGGCGTACTTCACACGGCATACAGAAGAGCGCGAATACAACACATCACAATAAGGACCATAGTCCTTCCCTACAACACATAGAGACGATCTACTAGATACTATTCATGGATACATGGCTCATAGCACTAAGCGGCAATAAGCCCTAGTGACTTAGCCTAGAGGGTCTAGTCCAAGATCTGCACCTACTCTGTTTCTTCCAATACTATGGGCTCCACAACATCCGAATCTTCCTCTAACTCGTCTTCGGCATCAGCACTATTTCCTACCTCGGGAACTCACAGAGGCACGTGTGAACTTTGTGTAGCATGTGAAGGTCTTGCGCCGGAAGTGAACCAACAGAAGAAAATCCGGCTGTTGTGGCAGATATAACGCTTGAGTGGTAGGGAGACTCCATTCTCGATCACGATGTGCTTGTGGTAAACCAGCTAGGGATCATTATCCTAGTTCTTTTTGTTTCAACTTCAATAATTACACCTTCATAACATGTCATAATTATTTAAATTTAGTTATTTTCATTTCAATTTTAACAATTAAACCTACCTAAAATGTCATAATTATTTATATTTAGTTGTTTTCATTTGAATTTTAATAGTTACACCTAAGTATTATGTGATAATTATTTGCATTTAAATCTTTTCATTTATTAAGGCACAAATGATTATAAAAAACACTTCATTTTACATATCCAAATTCATAGACACATAGTATTTCATTCATCATTCCAAGACATAAATATTTCATTCATCACTCCACTAGCATATTTCCTTTAAACACTAGCCCTTCACAATGATCGTCGTGTTTGTAGCAAGTTTTGTCAGGTTGTTCTTCCTTGACTCTTATGCGGTCTTTAATAGGTGACAAGTCATCAAATTGATAGTATTCTTCCTCGTCCACTACATTCTCAACTCCGGTGATCCTCCTTTTTCCATGCATAGCTATATGCCGCTTCTTATTGCCAGATCAGTTAGATAGAAGACTTGCACGAATTGGTTGCCAAGCACGAATGGTTTGTTTCTATATGCAACGTTTTTGAGGTCAATGGTGGTGACGTTGTACTTGTCGACTTTTTCACATGTTACAGATTGACCCAGTGACACCGAGACAAGGGAATATTGAACTTTATATAGTTGAGCTCCCAAATCTCCTCTATGAACCCATGGTAGGGCATTTTCTCCCATCTGTATCTTGGACATCTATACAGACACTACTGTTCTAATAGGTTCTCTTTGCATCTTAAGCTTTTGTATAAAATGTTTCCCCATTTATATTGTATCATTTCCAAGTGATAACTATAAATGATGGTCCTCCTGCCAACCATGTCAGAGTATCACTAGATGATCCCTCACAGATTCTCTTGTTGAACCATTCATTTAATCGAATGTGGTTATCTTTCATCCTCCGAGCATCTGTCACTTTTGGATACTCTTGCCTTATCTTTTCCTAGTGTTCTTCGATATATGGGGACACTATGCTCATGTGTTACACGATCCTGAAATGGGCTAGAGCATGTGCATCTTTATCAACTTTGATTGATTTCCTTTCGATGGTCTCGATTCCCTAAAGTATCCCCTCATGGTGAGATTGAGGCACACCAATTGGTTGGGCCTAAGCCATATAATCCATGCAGAACTCAACAACCTCTTCTAAAGCATAACCTTCAACAATACTGCCTTCCATCTGAGAGCCATTTCATACATAGGACTTGAGAATTCTCATGTACCACTCAAATAGATACATGCTCTGTAGAAATATGGGTCCGCACATCTTTATCTCATAAACAAGGTGAAAAATGAGATGGGCCATGATATCAAAGAAAGACGGTGAGAAATACATCTCAACTTGGCATAGAGTCTTCACCACCTCCTCTTGCAGATCATCTAGTCCAACTGGATCCATAGCCTTTTGAGAAATTGTGCTAAAGAAAGAAGATAACCTCATGATTATGTCTCGAACATTGATTGATGGAATCTTTTCAATTGAAACTAGGAGAATCTAGGAGATCAGCACATGACAATCATGAGAGTTCATGCCAAGTAGTTCAAGTCTTACATGGAAACAAGTTTTTTTATGTTCATGGAGTAACCGAATGGAAATTTAACACTATTCAAGAACCGGCACAATTCAGTTCTCTCAGCCTTGGATAATGTGTAACAAGCAGGGGGAGGTAAGTTTGGCCTTTATCAGTTTTTGTTGGTGTTAACTCAGATCTGATGCCCATATCGGCCAAGTCTAGAAGTGTCTTAATGCAATCCTTTGTTTTGTCATGAATGTTCAATAATAGGCCGATCATGTTGTCACATACATTCTTCTTTACATGCATGACACCAATGAAGTGTTGAACTTCTAGACCCTTCCTATAAGGTAAGTCCCAAAATATTGATCTCTTCTTCCAATACTCTTCTAGCGTGGCTTTTTTGATTTTTTTTGTCCCTTTGGAAGCACAACGTCGATATTCTTAACCATGTCATAGACCTCTGACCTACTAAAAGGCATTGGTTTGGTACTTTGTTTAGTTTTACCATCGAATTGACTCATCATCATGCGGTATGGGTGACTCCTCCAAAGGAACCCATAGTGGCGCATGTACACTGTTTTGCGTGAGGTGTTCAGCCACACACTTGCTGTATCAGGTAAGCATTTAACACAAGCCTTGGGTCATTTAAATAATCTGACTCAACATGTTACCAAAGGCAGGATAATCAATCATGGTCAAGAACAGCAAACAGTGTAAGGTGAAGTACTCACGCTTGTCTGCACCCCAGACCTGTAACCCTTCTTCCCACAAAATTTTCAAATCTTCCACCAATGGCACGAGGTACACATTAAGGTTATTCTCAAGTTTCTTCAAACATTGGATAAGTATGACCATCCAATATACTTCTGCTTCATGACAACCAAGGTGGAAGGTTTTAGTTACAAAGATTCAATGGCAAAATGTTGTGTCGGCTACTCAAGTTCCCAAACTTTTTATTCCTCACTTCCCTACCAAATGATTCATACTTCCAATCGATGTTTCTCCACTAGGCTACATCAACAGGTTGTCATAGCTTTCCATCATTCTTACGCTCATGTACATGCCGGTGAATTAGTTTTGCCACTTTTGGCTCACAAAAAAACACTTCATACAAGGCATTACAGGCAAACAACATGCATCTTTGGCAGGAGTTCCTTTCATCACCCCGGTACCATCCTCGCCATAGTCTGATTGAGTCTTACACTTGTATTGAGATACTTTGTGCATTGGACATGAATGCAACTTTGCATACTCTTTACGGTAAAGGATACAGTCATTTGGGCATGCATGTGTTCTTTCTACTTCCGTTCCCAACAAACAAAAATCCTTCTTGGCTTTGCAAGTGGTTTTGGGCAACTCATTACCCTCTGGAAACATGTTCACCAAGAGACCTAATAGCACTATGAAGCTCTTGTCAGACCATCTAGTGCTTGCGTTTAGCTTCAAAAGTTTCAAGTACAGCTGAGAACCTTGAGTATTTCTCTGAGTGCTCCGACAATCCCAAATATTGATTATACTCTTTGTCATTATGGTTTTCCTCTACATCACACAACATCTGATCCAGATTGGGCAACACATCCTCATCAACTGACATCTGATCACCGTCAGCACTACCACCCTCATCTAGCATATCATTGAGTTCATCATCAGTGATGTTATTAGTATCTTCCTTTATGACCTCCTTTTCCCTGTTCTTAGTCCAACATGTATATCTTGAAACCCCTTCGAATCAGGTGTGCTTCGATCTGCTTTGAGTTATGAAATATCTTAGCATTATCATAGTCAGAGCATGGACAGTACATCTACTATTTCCCCTTGTTCAACATATCCTCCTCAAAAGCTTTTCTAAAGGAAGATATGCCATTGATGTATAGATGACTCTTATTGTACATCCACCTTCAATCCATCCGTGTTTCCAATACAAAGATTTAACTAAAGTAAGATCTATCCATAACAAGCATAATGATGTAAAGTTCAGTTTACAAAACAAGTGCTCTGTGGCGTCACGCCTCTCAGAGTGGCGCAACAGGAGCATCGTAGCGGTCCATATATTACAAACTGAAGTTACAACTTGCAACAAAATACAAAGTCTTACAAACTGATTCCCAAAAATACGGGAAATTTAAAACCATTATCGTCTGGCTACAGCAAAAGTCTTTCCTACAACTCTCGACTCTCCCGATCTATTATTCTATTCAGCATTGTTCTCGTCGTGGAATTCAACATAGTAGTCGACACCTTCGACCTCCTTCTTCGGCTCTTATTTTTCAGGAACTTCCTTGTCAACTTCAACGTATACCACTTCCATCTCCGCCGTCGGCTCACAGTCTAATCAAAAGAATTAGAATAAAGGGATGAGTATAGAAGGTACTCAACAAGTCCAGGAATAGCAAAGAGGTGTTTAATGCACTATCTACTGAGAACGGCAACGTTCTCCAAAAGCAATGCAGTTTTGATAGGTAAGAGAGTCAAGTTTTAATTTTAGATTCTAATGATCTCCTGTTTCACAAGCTGCTAGGATTCCCGATGAATCTCTTTCTTGCCGGGTTCGCAGTTCCAACCAGGAACATGGAGTGACAATGCCACTATTCAATACACTCTCTAGAGGTGCACAACTATACCCACAAATGACTACAGCGATATATCTGAGGTGGCCAAACCTCATCTACACTCCTGATGTCACAGAGCCGTTTCACCGCCCACTCGGTTATACCCCACGTCGTAGTCCGTATAGGACTACCAGTCTCAGTCATAATGTGAGCAGCTCGGCAGCCAATATCACATTAACAAGAAGTGGGCAGCCCGACGGCCAATACCACTTTAACAAGATGTGGGCAGCCCGACGGCCAATACCACCTTCCTGGTAGTCGATCCCACTACTGGGGCCTTGCATTCCCAGGGGGTATAGACCTTGGGCAAAGGTACTTTGGCTCAGCCCCACCTATACAGGGTATGTGGTTTGCGTGATCACTATAGCCCTTGAACACATTTGATCATTGGTTACTTAACCTTATATGAAACAATCCCGTGTGATGAAATCCGCCTTCCGATGTGCCCTCGGCACCTTTCTAGGATTTCACCACCCACCATTATCACACCCAAAAACCGGCGATCAAAATAAAACAACAGTTGATTCATCTTTAGAAAATAGATTTTCCTTTTGTGCATGTTATAGACAAGAGGGAAATTTTGTAAAACATTCTTGTCGACGATCGGTAAATCACCGATCTTATAGTATTCGTGGAACGGTGATACTTGGGGGGTAGGGACCTCTAGGGCACAAGGCTAAGAGATCTGACGGCAAGGAAAACGCCCTTTTTATACAGGTTTGGGCCTCCCTCAGGATAATAACCCTACATCCTGTTTGTATATATTGATCAGAGAATGTCTTTACAAGGGATGTATATGTCAGTGGCTATCCTAGGCCTAATCGGAGACTACGACGACTAGTTCCGCTGGTCTCAACTGCTTCGAGGCGGCAGGTCTTCTCGTGAGAATCACTGGGATCTTTCTTCCTTCTAAGGCCTGTTGGATCTAACTTTCTCCTCCCCTCCCCTATAGGAGCGCTGATCCTTTTATAGGGGGCTCCTCGACTCGTATCGGACCTGGACTTATGCCCGAGTAGAACTCTGGCTTCCTTAACCGTCAAGATTGACTTCCTAGTTTAAGGGATATCCTTCCTCCTTACGGAGGGTTAACTTATCTCCTGTGATTCTCATATACGAGATACTATACTATACATCGTCAAGCCCCCCATCAGTATGTGAAGTGAAGTCATGACTGTTATGTAGGAAATCTGCCCTTGTCGGGAAACATCTCCGAGTAGGTGAAACCGAGTACTTTATTGATAAGATTCCCGAGTAGGAACTAATCTCTACTGGGTATTCGTGCCATCCTGGTCGGAGTAAATCTCCGAGTTCTCCAGGGAATTGTTCGAGTTTTAACTTACCCAGAAAGCTTTTCTCTTCTTTTAATCTGATCCGTCAATCATGGACACGTGTTCGCCTGGTAGATTTTCGCCTGGTAGATTTTCGCCTGGTAGATTTTTGGGAGACCGAACCATCGTGGCGGAAATTTCGCGTGGTGATGAAGTATCTTCCCTTTTTCTGCGCTACTGTTTGGCTGACATTACCCGTAACGCAACGTGCTTGTCGGGGTCGTGGGTCTTTTTCCCTGCCTGAGAGTTGGTGCTTTTCTGCGAGGTCAAGGCTGCGCTTGTCACAGAGTAATGCTTCCTGGGGGAGCTCTTTATTGTGAGGACACCCTTTGGGCTAGGCATCTTCATACACTGGTACGTGTAGTGTGTTGCTGCCATGAATTTGGCCAAGGTTGGGCACCCCAGGATGGCATTGTATGCCGTCTCAAAGTCGACTACGTCGAACATGATCTTCTCCGTTCAGAAGTTCTCCGGTGTGCCAAAGGTAACCGGGAGGGTGACTTGCCCGATCGGCGTAGCCGACGAGCCTGGGACGATACCATGGAACGCCTGTGTTACGGTCTGGACGGACGACCGTGGTACCTGCATGGCATCGAGGGCGTTGGCGAATAGGATATTCAGGGAGCTCCCCCCGTCTATTAGCACCCAGGCCATTCGGCAGTTGTTGATTGTTGGTTCGACAACAATAGGGTATCATCCTGGTCAAACACAGTTCTTGGGGCAGTCGTTTTGGTCGAACGTGATCATGGCCTCCGACCATTTGATTGTCCGAGGGATTTGCGGTATGTTCGCGAGGACCTCTCGGGCAATGGCCTTGTATTGCCTTTTCGACTCGTAAGAGGACGAGCCCCCGAATATATGCTCGATTGCTCTGATATGTCCCTGGAAAGGCTCAGGGGTGGAGTCATCATCGTCGGATGTAGTGTCTCGACCGTTGTTTGCGACCTGCTGGTTTTCCTCTCAGAATTTCTTTCTTCCTTGAGGTATTTCTTGAAGATGCGACACTGACGGAGATCATGTGAATCGGTTTGGTGGAAGTCGCACCAGAGCTTTCCTGCCTTGTCGGAGGAAGTAGTCGGCTTGTCCTTGGCATGTGGCCGCCAGGCACGCTTCTCGGGAAGATCGGCTAATACCTCGTCGGCTTTAGCCTCCTTCTCCCGGTTCCCATCGGAGGATTTCTTCCTTCGCTTCATCTTCGATGAGTTGTCTCTGGTCCGGAGGGGGGATCTAGTCTCCCTGCCCTATTGCTGCTTGATGTACTGTAGGGTTTCTTCCACACAGGCGGCTTTTTCGGCTAGATCCATTAGCTGTAGCATGGTCTTGGGAGGGTGCATGATCAGGTTGTGCATGCACATCTCATTTCTGCTGCCTCGCACGAAGGCGTGAATAACATTCGAGTCTGTTACCTCAGGAATAGTGTTGCGAATAGCACTAAACCGCTTGGTGAACTCTCGGAGGGTCTCGTCTGGTCGTTGGACGACTAGGAATAGTCGTCGACCCGACTAGGATGTGTGAAAGTACCTTGAAAGTTGGCGAGAAGCATGTTGCAAAGCTGTCCCTAGGAGCGGATCGTTCCTGGGGGTAGGTTCGTCAACCATGTCCTGGCCGCTCCTCTAAGGGCAGTCGGGAGGTAGTTGGCCATGACCTTCTCGTTCCCGTCTGCAGCTTCGATCGTCGTAGTGTAGATCTGCAGGAACTCCGCAGGATTCGTGGTGCCATCGTACGATTCGAGAGCCCCGGGCTTGAAGCGGGACAGCCAGCGCACATGTTGGAGTTCTTGGGATAGCGCTTGGCATCCGATAAGGCAAATTCTCGCCGCTAATTGGGGTCGGGGATCATCCCCTGTTATTAGCGTGGTGCTGATGGTCTCTCCGGGGAGGAGTCTGCTCTCGCTGACGCCTTTGGGATCGGTGCTCGTTGATTCTATCACGGTGATCGACGTGCGGTCTGTCCCGGTGAGACTGATTCTTGGGATGTCGTCCTTCTCCATCCGATTCCCTTGTTCAGAGAGGGGTTTTCTCTCTGGCGGAGCTATGTGTCTCTGACTGGAGTCGAGAAGATTTGGCTTGGTCTTGGGTCTACTGTAGTTTAGCCCCCAGCTGTCGTAGCCATTGTGCTCTGTCGAGTGTCGTCAGATCTTCTGTTGGTGGTCGTAACAGCAGATTGCGCACCTCGGCGATTCTTCAAGCAGTTCAGGACACGTACTCACCTGTCCCTTGAGGGGTTCTATGTGCTGCAGTAAGCCTATTTTCGTTCCCAAGGGGAGTAGGCATTGGACTCTGACGTTGTGAGCCCCCTTCCTGATCCTGGTCTTCGGGATCTTCCCGATCGTCCTGGATCGCGAGAACCATGCGAAGATCTGGATTGAATGGGGTGTACTCCCACTCCATCGTGTCCCTCCCGTAGGGAGGGTTGCTGTGATTGGAATCTTGATCGACTGGTCGATCAGATGTTGTGGGCAACCGTCCCGGTCTTGGGCTGGTCGCTCCTGCCTAGGAATTGTCGTGTAACACCAACTTTCCCTCGAAGGCCCTGGCGCACTCGATTCTGAAGTGATCGACTTCACAATCCGAGTACTTGCCAGTGGCGTATTCTCCAAAATCTACGCGGTCAGTCACCGGGTAAGACTTCATCGGCCAAAGTTGTCATAGAAGCCCTGGTCCGAGTACCCGGTGCATTGCGTGAAGGCGATCGTATCTCCTACCGAACCTGCTTCTTCCTCCTCGGGTCGAACCGGGGAGGGACGTGCAGTCGGCGACGAGGATTGATCGCGGCTAATTGCACATCTTGCCGACTGTGATACTTCCTTGACGGCTTGAGCCGGAGAGGTCTCCAGGGATCCTTGCCAGACACGTATTGTACTCCGGTAACCTAGGGAATCGTACACTGATACTTCCTCATATATGAGATACTGTACTATACATCATCAATTCGGACATGAACAAGAAAATGGACTTGCCTAGTAACGAGTAGGTAGTGGAGTTCGACGGGTCTCTGGCTGAACTCCGGCTTCTGAAGAAAAAGCAATATAGTCCGATAAGGACTAATCCAGAAAATTTCCGAGCATGAACGCATATGACATGGCATTGAGTGCATGAGATGTTAATTATATTAAGATTTTCCAAGAAATATAATGTAATTCTTCAAGACATACCTTTGAAGATTTTAAAAGAACATTTAAACTTTAGGCATTTAGCATTAATTTACTTTGCTTAAAGTATTACTCCATCCATTTTAATTGACTTGACAATTTAACCCATGTTTCGATTATGATGTCTATATTAAGGAAGATAATTAAATTTCTAAGGTGAATTTTGACTTGTAATCACTAATCTTTTCCCTACCTTTTGCTCTGAATAATTTAGGTTTTATTCACTTTCTAAAAGAAAGATAATTTAAAGAAAATTAAATTGATTCTTCTTCTCTTCTTTTTTTCACCTTGCCACCAGTGCCTTCTTCCAGGTAAGCCCTTTCCCAATTTTTCCTCTAATCCCCAATTTCTATGGTTTCTCTGAAATTGGTGCAATTGTTCCTAGCTTCTGTATATGGGTTTGCTTGTTCATATGCATATGCTTGTGTCTATGACTGCTTGATTAGTATGGCTTGATTCTTGTGATGTTATTGCTCTTGTGATCCCGATTGTAACTAGGATGGTATTTAGAAATTTAGTAATGACTATTGTGCCTGACTTAGTAGATATGCTCATACTGTGCCTATGCCATTTACCGTCCTTAGTTGATGGGATTTGATACTCATGCTGATTAGGATTTAATGCTGTACTGATTTTTTTAACTAAACATTTAGAATTATTAAGTAGAAGCTATGCTTGCCTTTAATCTACTGTTGTCTAAGATTGCAACATATACTATGCTAATTTTTGTTAAGAAGATGGGGAAGAGCGAGAAACTTGATATGGGCATATATTATTTGATTCCCACTCCATTAAACAACTGAGTAACACTCTCTATGCACATTAGTTCCTTTAATCTGATAGAACAGGTGCTATACCCTTTTGGTCCAAGCTTCTCTCTCTTGCCTACATGTATATGTGTATATCAGCTTTCTTTTATGGCAAGAACAATGCTTTATCTTACTTAGCTTTTCTCTCCTTTCTACATATACATGGATGTCAGCTTATTTCACTGAAAGAACAAATACTTCACTTGCTCCTTAACCATTATCTACTTCTTCCATTTTACATAGATTCATATTAGTTCATTAAACTGATGAGCAGATATTATTCATGTTGCCTTCTTGATGCCTATTTGCTGCTTAACTCGGTGATGGTTAAACTGAGAAAGGTTTGGGGAAAAATGGTATTATGTATGATAAGATCAGATACATGCTAATGCTGCCTTGTTGTTTGCTCAATCTATGATGATTGGATCTGATGAGGATAGACTACTACTCTTGTTGCCTAGTCGTTGCCTTATGTCACCATGATGATATTTTCTGAAAAGAACTTGAGAAAAGTTTGGAAACAGAATCTGTTAAGAACAGATTGCTACCCTTTGCTGCCTTAATAAAACCCTATGATGATTTTAGGATAAGAAAAAAGATATTACTAAGATAAGAACAGATACTATGCATGTTGCTTACTAAAATCTGAGGGTCCTATCATGCTAAACTCTTATGCATTTATATGCGAAATAAGGGTGCTAAAGCTGATCTTTGATAAGCCATTGTTACCTAGTTGGCTGTGCAAGAACTCGGCTTGGGGTCTCCTAAGCTTGTTGGCCCTTACTCCCCTCAATGCTCCCTAGTGGTCTGCTCTCTTCCACTCCTCCTCAGATTCTGGTGGTCTTCTCCTCTAGAACTCCTCTTGTTCTTGTCGCCTAAGGCTCCTGGCTTGAGCTCTAATGTGATACTGGAGTACTAATTTTTGGATGGCCTACTAGTGCTACTGCTCTCCTTTTTCTAGTTGCCATATCTCTGTATAAACCGAGCCTTTCCTAGGCTTCTCTGGTGGAATGGTTTGCCACCTCTTGCTGCCTTGCCACCACGTGGCTACTCACCCGATTACTTAGCTGCCTTCTCGGTTAAGGAAATTTGACTAGTGTCAAATTTTTGTGAAAACCGATGGATAGCTTTGATGGTTGATATTTTTTTTCAAATTCTTTTCAAAACAAAACATGGAGGCAATTAGAGTAGAAAAAAATTATTTTGCTACCTCTCACCTCTTTTCTCCTATATATATAAATTTTGTAGATTCGTCCAAATGAGGGTCTTAGCCAAAGTGGCCCTTGGACATTTTTGAATTCAAAAACATTTTACAAAACTATTTTCGAAACTAAAAATTATTTAGGTCATCGGCACTATTTTGCCCCCGCAGCTAACCCTGCGGATGTCGGTGGAACTGTGCCGGTGAACCACTTATGTTTTCCAAAACTGTTTTCGAAAAACCTGCCTCCTACAGCAACGGCGAAAATCCAACAGTCTCGAGTGCATATACTCGATGACCTTGGATGTCGCCTACATTTCCAAAGATCTTCCCCCTCCGACTCTCGGCGCTTCTCCACTACAGCTCAAGACTCAAAGATTCGATGGTCAGAGATTAGGGTTAGATGTTGTATAGGTAGAATCTTCTATTATGTAATTTTTCTTTTCTTCGTTGATTCATTTTGTAATAATGTTGTATTTCAATCTTTGTAATATTCTATTGATCAATAAAGTTTAGATTTCAAACATGTTTCTCATGTATGTACGATGAATGCAATGGTCTACATGTATGCCATGAACGATGTAAATGCACAACAAATTTCCCCTCTCTCTCACTTTACTCTCGACGTAGCTTGATAGAATCGGTTCAACTCAGCAACGTGAGTTGACCTGACCTTCACCTCACGCCTCTTACGACTATCCTGAAGCTAGGGTCCTCACATCCTACCCCGCTTAAAAGAATTTCGTCCTCGAAATTAGGGATGAGATACCTGAATAAGGACGGGTAGTCTCTACGCAGCTCTTCTTCTTTCTCCCACGTCGCTTCTCAGACAGGGTGGTTCTTCCATTGCACCTTGCAATACTTGATCGCTCGATTCCATAGTTGCTTCTATTGTTCAGCAAGAATCTTAATTGGCTTTTCAACGTACGACAAATCGTCTTGTAATTCCACTTCTGAGTGTTCCACCTTCTCGGTCGGTTCTTTTAAACATTTTCGAAACTGTGATATGTGGAATACATTGTGTACCTTTGACAATGATGTCGGTAGCTTCAGCTAATAAGCTACCTCTCCCTTCCGATCTAGGATTTGAAATGGTCCGATATATCGTGGACTCAACTTCCCTTTCATGCCGAATCTTTTTACGCCTTTGGTAGGACTTACCTTCAAATAGACTAAGTCCCCTACCTCAAACTTTATCTGTCATCTCTTTTTATCCGCATAACTCTTTTGTCGACTCTGAGCTGTTTTCAATCATTCTCGGATAACTGATATTGCATCATGCTTCTCCTTAACAAGATCTGGTCCAATGAGATTCTTTTCTCCAGTTTCATACCAACATATCGGTGATCGACACTTTTGACCATATAACGCTTCAAACGGAGCCATCTGTACGCTGCTCTGGTAACTGTTATTGTATGCGAACTCTGCCAACGTGAGATGTTCGTCCCATGAACCTCCAAAATCAAATACGCATGCTCTCAACATATCTTCTAGAATTTGATTTGTTCTTTCTATCTGACCACCGGTCTGAGGATGATAAGCTGTACTAAAATCAAGCTCAGTACCCAAATCTTGCTGTAACTGCTGCCAAAATGCAGATATGAATACCGATCCTCGGTTAGATACTATTCTTTTGGGAACTCCGTGTTTGTTGACGATCTCTTGAACATAGATCTTGGCAAGTGTTTCACACAAGTAATTCTGATTTATGGCAATAAAGTGTGCAGTCTTGGTTAACCGATCAATGCTAACCCAGATAGCATCTTTGCACCTTTGAGTTCTTGGTAAACTGGTAATGAAGTCCATGCCGATTTCCTCCCACTTCCACTGGGGTATCGGTAATGGCTGCATCAGTCCTCCTGGATTCTGATGTTCCGCTTTAATTCTTGAGCATGTGTCGCACTCTGACACGAACTTGGCAATCTCTTGCTTCATATTGTTCCACCAGAATGTTCCGTTCAAATCCATGTACATCTTTGTACTTTCGGGATGAATACTATACCAAGTTTGATGGGCTTCTTCCAAGATTACTTTCTTGATATCCGGAATGTTAGGAACACATATGCGGTTCTTATACCAGAGTGATCCGTCTTCTACTAGGGTGAACTCCGATGGTTGCTTCGCCTTGATCCGTTTTATCTCCTCCACAATGAACTTATCCTCCGGTTGGTGTTTCTTGATCTCTTCTTGTAGACTAGGTTGGATCACTAAAGCTGCAAAACTGGCTTCCCCCTTGTTGATTACCACTTCAATTCTATCTTTATCCAAGTCATGAAGAATCTACTTGGGTATATCTTCAATCTTCTTCGGCCGAATTTCTGATTTCTGGCTCAGTGCATTTGCTACAACATTGGCTTTTCCTGGTGTATAGTTGATTTCTAGGTCATAATCCTTGATCAATTCGAGCCATCTTCGCTGTCTCATGTTCAATTCCTTCTGTGTGAAGAAGTACTTCTGGCTTTTATGATCCGAGTATAGCTCACACTTGGATCCATAGAGATAATGTTGCCATTGTTTCAGCGCAAACACTACTACTGCCAACTCTAAATCATGTGTCAGGTAGTTGACTTCATGTGGTCTGAGATGTCTTGAAGCATAAGCAATGAATTTCCGGTCTTGCATTAACACACATCCTAACCCCAACTTGGATGCATCACAATAAACACTGAAATTCTTGCCACTTTCTAGTAAAATTAACACTGGAGCGGTTGTAAGTTTCCGCTTCAGCTCCTGAAAACTGTTTTCACAGGCTTCCGTCCACTGAAATTTGGTGTCTTTTCTTGATTTGGTCATAGGTCCGAAAATTTTGGAGAATCCCTCAATGAATCTCCTGTAATATCCTGCTAATCCCAGAAAACTTCTGACTTCTATGACAGATGTTGGAGATTTCCAATCTACAACAGCCTCAATCTTCTTCGGATCTACCGCAACTCCCTCTTTTGTAATGATATGGCCTAGAAAAGAGACTTGATGTAGCCAAAATTCACACTTACTGAACTTAGCATACAGCTGATGCTCTCTCAAAGTTTGCAATACTATTCAAAGATGTCCTGCATGCTCTTCTTTATTCCAAGAGTAGATGAGAATATCGTCGATAAACACGATTACGAATTTATCGAGATACTTCATAAAGATCTTGTTCATCAAGTTCATGAACACTGCTGGTGCGTTTGTCAATCCGAATGGTACCACAAGGTATTCGTGGTGTCCATATCGAGAGACAAATCCCATCTTCGGAATATCTTCCGGTTTGATCTTGATCTGATGGTAACCTGACTGCAGATCTATTTTGGAGAAAACTCTAGCATCCCTAACTTGGTCAAACAAGTCATTGAATCTTGGCAATGGGTATTTGTTTTTGACGGTGACATTGTTAAGATTTCTATAATCTACACACATCCGAATGCTACCATCCTTCTTATCGACAAAGAGGACAGGTGCTCCCCAAGGTGATGTACTTTCTCGGATGAATCCTTTTTCTAACAATTCATCCAACTATTTCTTCAGCTCTTCTAGCTCTACTGGTCCCATCCTGTATGGCCTTTGAGCTATTGGTGATGTGCCTGGTACTAGGTCAATGGTGAACTCCACCTCTCTATTTGGTGGCATACCCGACAATTCCTCTGGAAACACATCGGGAAACTCCCTGATAACTGGTATTTGCTCAATAACCTTCCCTTCCAAAGAGTTTAACTGAAATTCTGGGTCAGTTCCTTGGTTCTTCTGACCTTGGAATACAACTCTTTTGCCTACCCAGTGGTTAAGAGCTACAGTCTTGCTGGCACAATCAATCTGAGCTTGATGGCGTGCTAACCAATCCATACATAGTATGACATCTAGGCCTTGGAGTGGTATGATCAAAAGATGAGCGAAGAATGCATAGCCACTAATTTCTATGACTAGCCACTCTATCTTCTTATCAACTATTATAGGTCCTCCAGGTGATTGCACCTGTAGACGTTTCTCTAAAGAACTAGATTCCCATGGTATACCCTTCATGAATTCTTCTGAGATGAATGAATGTGTTGCTCTAGAATCAAAAAGTACGGTACCAACACGGGATGAGATAGGTAGCGTACCTATCACCACGTCACTGGCTGATCTGACTTCTTTGGTAGTCACATAGTTCACTCTTCGGTGAACCTTGCCTTTGCCACGGGCTTGGCTACCTCTTCCCCCTCGAGTTGCTGCTCCTGGAGCTGTTGCTGCTGGTCTCGGTACTTGAGGTCGTGGCTATTGAGCTTGTGGATTTGGGCAATCCTTGATTTTGTGTCCAGGTTGACCACATCTAAAACATTTCTCCCTCTTCGGATAGTGTGTAGCATAGTGATTCCCACCACAATCGTAACATGTAACAGAGGTGGTCGGTGCTTGATTTGCTACTCCAAAAGGTATTCTCCCAGCTTGACTCCTCTGAACATAGACCACTCGTCTTGGCTTATTCTGCTGATATTGTTGCCGCTTCGGTTCAAACTTCCTCTTCCGATCCTCTTGCACCTTGTGATAGTCATTTTCCAGAGTAATAGCATGGTCGACAAGATCTTGGAACTCGGTGACGCGGACTAATCTCAACTGCATCAACAGGAACGGATGAAGTCCCTCCAAGAACTTCCGCTGTCTCTTGTCCTCTGTGTTCACATCATCTGGTGCATATCGTGACAGTCGGTTGAACTCATGAACATACTTGGTAACTGACATGTTACCTTGTTCCAGATCCATGAATTCCTTCCTCTTTAGTGCCATTATACTGGATGGCACATGAGCTTCGTGAAACTTCATCTTGAAAACGTCCCACGTGATCACCCTTCCGGTTGGTTGGACTACCTTGAGGTTAACCCACCATGCCACTGCAGGTCCGGTAATTTGATGTGCAGCATAACGAACCTTCTCTTCGTCGTCGCATCCGACTGTTTCCAGCTTCCGCTCGGTGTCTAGCAGCTAATCTTCTGCATCGTTTGGTTCTGCTGATGTTGAAAAGATCATAGGTCTGGTCTGCTAAAAGTCGCCCAGACTGACGCCTCCTCCAGCTGGTGCTTGAGTATGACGGCCTCGTCCTTCCATCCTATTTAGCATCTCGGCGAAGAACTTGTTCTGATTCTCCTGAGCTTCACACCTTTCTCGCCTTTCTTCTTCTCTATCCCTTCGATCTTCCTCCATCTGGTGCATATATTGCATGAACATTTCTTCAGTGGTAAACCGTGGTGGTGGTGGTGGTGGTACACCGCTGCCTCCACTTCCGCTAGCCGTGTCTTCTTTCGCCTTCTGCTCTGCTTCCATGCTGGCTTTTTCTTCGGCTTCCTTCTGAGCTTGCTCGTGAATCAACCTATGGTTTTCCTCACTTGGGATCGTCATTCACCTATACTGTGATATGAAACAAAACTTAATAATATGATCTTGAATACATATATTAAGCTTTTGTCATCATAAGCACAACTAAGCACTCATACCAAAATCCGGAAAGATCCATAACTCCAATAAGGCACACAATTTCATAAAACGTGATAAACCTATGTGCTCTTTATCTACAGCGTCTAGAACAAAAGCAAAAACAAGTATTTAATTTCCGATGTTTAGGGTGCTAACCTTATGACCATTCTTCTTACCACCATACCCTTAACATGTTTATTTCTTCTACATTTTAAATTTTTGAAGCTCTCATAGATTAAAAGATAAGGGCTAAGAAAATAGGTTACTATCTTCTTTTTGAAGAAATTGAGTTAAACTCACAATCTCAGGTAATTCTATAGATAGTAATAGGAAAGCTTGTTTGAATATAATACGGCTATATTTATTAACAGAAGACTATAGATAAGAGTAGTCCTTATAGAGTTTCCGACTTCACTCCTGGGTTTCACAGGTCTCCTAACTAGACTTTTATGCCTAGAGGTCTCGACAATGCTCTGATACAACCTGCGGTGTCACGCTTCTCAGAGTGGCGCAACAGGAGCATCGCAGTGGTCCATATATTACAAACTGAAGTTACAACTTGCAACAAAATACAAAGTCTTACAAACTGATTTCCAAAAATATGGGGAATTTAAAACCGTTATCGTCTGGCTACAGCAAAAGTCTTTCCTACAACTCTCGACTCTCCTGACCTATTATTGTATTCAGCATTGTTCTCGTCGCGGAATTTGACATAGCAGTCGACACCTTCGACCTCCTTCTTCGGCTCTTGTTCTTCAGGAACTTCCTCATCAACTTCAACGTATACCACTTCCATCTCCGCCGTCGGCTCACTGTCTAATCAAAGGAATTAGAATAAAGGGATGAGTACAGAAGGTACTCAAGAAGTCCAGGAATAGCAAAGAGGTATTTAATGCACTATCTACTGAGAACGGTAACGTTCTCCAAAAGCAATGCAGTTTTGATAGGTAAGAGAGTCAAGTTTTAATTTAAGAGTCTAATGATCTCCTGTTTCACAAGCTGCTAGGATTCCCGATGAATCCCTTTCTTGCCGGGTTCGCAGTTCCAACAGGAATATGGAGTGACAATGCCACAATTCAATACACTTTGCATACGTGTGCAACTGTACCCACAAACGACTACAGTCATATATTTGAGGTGGCCAAACCTCATCTACACTCCTGAGGTCACAGAGCCATTTCACCGCCCGCCTCGGTTATACCCCACGTCGTAGTCCGTATAGGACTACCAGTCTCAATCATAATGTGAGCAGCCCGGTGGCCAATATCACATTAACAAGAAGTGGGCAGCCTGACGGCCAATACCACTTTAACAAGATGTGGGCAGCCCGACGGCCAATACCACCTTCCCGGTAGTCGATCCCACTACCGAGGCCTTGCATTCCCAAGGGGTATAGACCTAGGGCAAAGGTACTTTGGCTCAGCCCCGCCCATACAGGGTATGTGGTTTGTACGATCACTACAACCCTTGAACACATTTGATCATTGGTTAGTTAACCTTATATGAAACAATCCCATGTGATGAAATCCGCCTTCTGATGTGCCCTCGGCACCTTTCCAGGATTTCACCACTCACCATGATCACGCCCAAAAACCGGCGATCAAAATAAAACAACAGTTGATTCATCTTTAGAAAATAGATTTTCCATTTGTGCATGTTATAGACAAGAGGAAAATTTTGTAAAACATTCTTAACGGACATGAACAAGAAACTGGACTTGCCTGGTAACGAGTAGGTAGTGGAGTTCGACGGGTTTGCTGGCTGAACTCCGGCTTCTGAAGAAAAAGCAATATAGTCCGATAAGGACTAATCCAGAAATTTCCGAGCATGAATGCATATGACATGGCATTGAGTGCATGAGATGTTAATTATATTAAGATTTTTCAAGAAATATAATGTAATTCTTCAAGACATACCTTTGAAGATTTTAAAAGAACATTTAAACTTTAGACATTTAGCATTAATTTACTTTGCTTAAAGTATTACTCCATCCATTTTAATTGACTTGACAATTTAACCCATGTTTCGATTATGATGTTTATATTAAGGAAGATAATTAAATTTCTAAGGTGAATTTTGACTTGTAATCACTAATCTTTTCCCTACCTTTTGCTCTGAATAATTTAGGTTTTATTCACTTTCTAAAAAGAAAGATAATTTAAAGAAAATTAAATTGATTCTTCTTCTCTTCTTTTTTTTAAAAAAACTAAAAGCCGCCTATCCTATGACCTAAGCCCTACCCATTGGCCTGTTCTAACCTAACTCTATACCCGCTCCCCAATCTCTCTCCCTCTCAAGTGCTGCCCGACCAGTCCTCCATCTCCTTCCTCACGGACGTCGCCGCCGCTTTGCTCACTGCCGCCTCCCCTTGGACCCTCTGGCAATTTCCGCCTATGCCGCTCCCCTTGGTGCCGCCGTGGGCCCTTTGGAGCGCAAGCTCCTCCCGATCTTACTCCCTCGGCTCTGCCGCCTCCTCGGGCGGTGCCACGCCCTGGCCTCCCCTCCGGTTGCCTTGCCTCGGCCGATGCTGCCTCCATTCCACCTAGGGCGGTAACCGCCTCGGCCGCCACCCGGGTCGGATGCGGCCGGCGTCACAGCTCCTTCACCAGGGCTCCGTCGGCCCACCTCCCGTCGGTGGTGAGCCGGGGCTCCCCATGCCACTGGTGCCTTCTTCTAGGTAAGCCTTTTCCCAATTTTTCCTCTAATCCCCAATTTCTTGTTCTAGGGTTTCTCTAAAATTGGTGCTATTGTTCCTAGCTTCTGTATATGGGTTTGCTTGTTCATATGCATATGTTCGTGTCTATGATTGCTTGATCAGTATGGTTTATTCTTGTGATGTCATTGCTCTTGTGATCCCGATTGTAACTAGGATGGTATTTAGAAATTTAGTAATGACTATTGTGCTTGATTTAGTACATATGCTCATACTGTGCCTATGCCATTTACCATCCTTAGTTGATGGGTTTGATACTCATGCTGATTAGGATTTAATGCTGCACTGATTTTTTTAAACTAAACATTTAGAATTATTAAGTAGAAGCTATGCTTGTCTTTAATCTACTGTTGTCTAAGATTGCAACATATACTATGCTGATTTTTGTTAAAAAGATGGGGAAGAGCGAGAAACTTGATATGGGCATATATTACTTCATTCCTATTCCATTAAACTACTGAGTAACACTCTCTATGCACATTAGTTCCTTTAATCTGATAGAACACACTACCTCAGGATACATCGGCACTGACAGGCGCAAGTCGGCAATCGCTCACGGGTTTGGAGCCCGTCAGTAACCTCTCGGAGGGCCCATTAGCAAAAATATGTATTTCACTGACGGGTGTATCTTGCCTGTTAGTGAAGAGCCTACCAGTGCTGCCCGAGTGACAACTTGAGGGGACTTTCACTGACGGGCGGCAAATATCCGCTCGTCAGTGGTATAGGTTTCCGCTAACGGCTACATGGATGTTGCCCGTCAGTGAAACTAGTTTCATAGATTTTTTTAAAATAGACAATATGGAGCAATTAGTATTCATATCTGAATATAGCAATTAGTATCACAAATATTAAGCATATATAGCAATTAATATCACAAATATGAAGTACATTTAAGCTAATTTACAACAAGTTAAAACGACAAAAAATGAATTTAACAATGTTTATTCTCACTAGCCCTACTCTGCGTCTACAACGCTTGGCTAGTACTTTCAGTGCGGCGGTAAGCGGGTAATTGGAGTCCTGCGTAGAAATCACCGCTTGGCCGAATGACTTCGTTATTGATAACGTACGTGAAGGTCTTCTAGATGCGGGCAAAGTCCTTCCTCCAGTCGTACTTATCGTCGGCCAAGTCGTGTATGAAATTATTGAATTGATCCTGGCTCCATTGCGGGTTGTGAGATATGACGAACGCGTCTATGTGAGCGCAGACGTAGTACCCACATGTCACGCTACCTTCCGGCTGTTGTCTGCAAGGGAAATTGAATTTGTGGATCAGCTTTTTGCTCTTGCTTTCTGCTCCTCCCCCTCACAAGTTGTATTCCCAAAAGGTGGCTTCCAGAACTTCCTTAATTCCTGAGTAGTCCCGCTTGGCACTTCTTTGGGAATCAAAATAGTATATCATTCTGGAAGGCTTGTGGATGACAATGAGGATCCAGTGGTCGCTGTGTAAAAGGTAACGAATGAATATAAACAGACGGGGATACGTGCTTAAGAAAAGCAAACTAGGGATGGTTGTAAGTAACTTACGGGGGGTTGTAGGGCATGAGTACGTAGTCCTTGTCCTTATGGTATATCAATGACTCAGTGAGGAAATTTATTAGGACCGGCTTCGCTTCTCGTACATAGTAGTCGTTCATGACGACCGGATCAATTATTCCAAAAGCGCAGTTGGGTAGACGCCTACACTCTTGGGCTTGGTGAAGCGCCCACAGCCTGACGAGCATGGTGTCGAGCCGAAAGAGATTGAACAAATTAAAGATATCTTTGAAATTGATGTCGAAGGTGTCATGCTGTCTGTCCAGGAAAAAAACCGTAATCTTTTGGCACCTCGACCTTAGAGTGTAGCTCATAGTCATCCCAATTCTGTGACCTCATCATGATTGTGTCATGGAGAAGTTTTATTTGTGCGGGCAACCTCTGCACCTCATCATCTGGGAGCAAGGGCTCACCTGCCTCATACACTACTCGTCGAGGCTTCTTAACAGTTTCGGCAGATGTCTGGAAGGATAAGGCTTTTCTCTTGCTTTCCTTGCTTGCCTCCTTCGCAGTGGTGCCGCCCCATTTGTGTGCTCTTTTTCTTTTCCTCTCCGGCTCTAGAGAGGAGGCCTCTTGCCTCCCGTCAACACTTCGTCCACTGCGGCATTGAGTGTGCTTAGAGATAAGACCATCTTTCCTACTGCCTTCGGGTCATGGTGATGCTTGGAGCGCCTTTCACGAGGCGGCGAGTCCTTCTTGGGTTGCTCCTCCTCCTGGGATGGAAGGATCATCGTGTGTTGCTGCTCGGCAAGATAGTCGTCCCGATCATCGAACGAAATGGGCATACGGCACAGGCCGAGCAGAGACGGGCCGGCTCCGGTTGATGGAGAGGGGATGGTTGACATACCAGGAGAGGTTGACATCCTCTTCAGGGGTGGCAGGGACTGCGATGTCACTGAACTCGGTGACGACGCGGTCCACCTGCACCCTCGCCATATGGGAAGGTATAGCAGCGTTGTGGCATGTCGAGCCCTCTACTGTTGGGAAGACTAGGCCGTGTGCAACCGTCTTCTTCACGCTGGCAAAGGGATAGAGAGGTAGCATTTTGTGGGGCCCTGTATAATAAACAATATGTCATACCCATTGTTATCCGCACAATGCTGTGAATTACAGCCCTCAAACAAGTGACTCAAGGTGAGACGAAGCCTCTAGATGATGCGCACGGGGGTGCCCGATCTTCCGTCAGGAAGGGATAATCACGATTGTGGAGAACTCGACGTTGACGACCTGGCTTCCAATCAGAACTGATCCGAACCCTGCGATCGCTACACCACGGCTCCATTGGTTATCAACCACGCGCGCACGCGGTTGACCTCGCCAAGAAGGCTTATCCCTGCATGCGAATCGAGAACACAAGCAAGAACACAGTAGAAGCAATCTCACAAACGAGATGATTGTTTGATTACTCGAAGTGGGGTTCTACAAACTGATGAAATCAGTGAGACTGTGATGGCAGAATAATTCTAAGAAAAACCCACCCTAAACAATGATGGCTAAAGAGTATTTATACCTAGGGTTTTTTAGAGTCTCACCCTAAACCTGGGCTTAAAACCCGAAACGAAAACAAGGTTGGAAGTGGCCCAAAACGGTGTCGCAGCACCTGACAACTTATTCTGATAATTCCAACGTCTCTGTAATTATTCATGATGTGGCATTAGATCCATTGGAAAGGTGTCGTTGTTATCTTTCCAACGCATATAAGAACTCTTCAATCGGACTCCGTATGAGAAAGTTATGCCCCATTTATGTAGGTGTTGTCTGCTGAAAACCGAACCGAATTCGGAGTTGAAGTGGAGTCCGAGTTGACTTGGGGTGGTGCCTCATCCTCTTGTGGCTGGTCCAGTGGTGCTTCTCCCATGTTCCTAAGAGTCAAAATATCACCATTAAGTAGCATCCCATCCTTAGCCACATAATTATGGATAGCAAGAAACAAACGCACCTCATGATTAAGTCGTCGGGCACGGGAACGGGTGATTGGTCCTTGGATTATAGCATGGGAGATGTCCTCATCATCCTCCCCCTCTTGAATTGGAGTCGTCCTCGACTCAAACTCATCTTCTTCTCCCATGTAAGGCTTCAAATCTGAAACGTTAAAAGTGGGACTAACCCCAAAAGCTGCAGGCAACTCAAGCTTGTATGCATTATCGTTAATCTTCCTAACTATCTTAAAAGGACCATCAGCTCGAGGCATCAATTTGGATTTTTTTAGTTCTGGAAATCTATCCTTTCTCAAGTGTAACCAAACAAGATCACCTGGTTCAAATGATAAATGGCGCCTACCCTGACTACCAGCAAGTTTATACTTTTCAGTCATCTTTTCAATGTTCTCTTTAGTTGTTGCATGGATTTTCAGAATAAAATCAGCACGTATTTTAGCATCCAAATGCACATGTTCAGAAGTAGGCAATGGCAAAAGATCAATGGGTGCACGTGGATTAAGCCCATACACTACCTGAAAAGGGCTCACCTTGTGGGTAGAATGTACCGATCGATTATATGCAAACTCCACATGAGGTAAACAGTCTTCCCACATCTTTAAATTTGTCTTCAAAACAGCCCGCAACATTGTGGATAAGGTATGATTAACAACCTCCGTTTGTCCATCGGTTTGTGGGTGGCATGTAGTAGAAAATAGCAACTTAGTCCCCAACTTGCTCCATAAGCTTCTCCAAAAGTGGCCCAAGAACTTCACATCTCGATCGGAAACAATGGTGTTGGGAATTCCATGTAGGCGAATGATTTTCCTGAAAATAAATCAGCAATATTGGTAGCATCATCGCTCTTATGACAGGGTATAAAATGTGCCATTTTAGAAAATCGATCCACCACCACAAATATACTATCCCTCCCGCGCTTTGTCCTAGGTAATCCTAAGACAAAATCCATCGATATATCCTCCCAAGGAACACTAGGAATAGGAAGGGGCATATAAAGACCATAGGGGTTTAAGCATGACTTAGCTTTGTTGCATGTAGTGCAGCGTGAAACATAGCGCTCGACATCCCTCCGCATCTTTGGCCAAAAGAAGTGTGTGGACAGCACGTCTTTTATTTTCTTCACTCCAAAGTGTCCCATCAAACCACCTCCATGAGCTTCCTGTAAGAACAAAAGGTGAATGGAGCTAGCTGGGATGCATAGCTTGTTAGCACGATATAATAATCCTTCATTCAACACATACTTATTCCATGTTTGACCCTCTCTACAGTTTTCAAAAGCATCTTTAAAGTCCAAATAAGTGGCGTATAACTCTTTTATTGTCTCTAGGCCAAAAATTTTATGATCAAGTTGAGATAACATAGTAAATCGCCTAGATAAAGCATCAGCAATGACATTGTCTTTATCCCGTTTGTGCTTAATAATATATGGGAATGACTCTATAAACTCGACCCATTTTGCATGTCGTTTATTTAATTTTGCTTGACTTCTAATATGTTTCAAGGATTCATGATCAGAATGAATGACAAACTCCTTAGGCCAAAGATAATGTTGCCAAGTTTCTAACACTCGAACTAAAGCATATAACTCTTTATCATAAGTAGAGTATTTCAAAGTTGGCCCATTCAATTTCTCACTAAAATAAGCAACGGGTTTACCTTCTTGTAGCAGCACTCCTCCTATCCCAATACCACTGGCATCACATTCAAGCTCAAAAGTCTTACCAAAGTCGGGGAGTTGGAGTAGAGGGGCATGTGTAAGCTTCTCCTTAAGCATGTTAAAAGCTTGTTCTTGTGCTGGACCCCATTGGAAGGAAACTCCCTTCTTTGTTAACTCGTTCAATGGGGCAACGATGGTGCTGAAATTCTTCACAAACCACCAGTAGAATTCTGCAAGTCCATGAAAGCTTCTCACCTGTGTGACAGTTTGAGGGGTCGGCCAGCTCTTGATGGCTTCAATTTTTGCTTCATCCACCTCAATACCCTGTGGAGTGACAACATAGCCAAGAAAAGAGACACGGTCCGTGCAAAAGGCACACTTCTCAAGATTACCAAACAAACGTGCATCCCTCAATGCATTAAAAACAGCACGCAAATAGTTCAAGTGTTCATCATTAGACTTGCTATATATCAAGATATCATCAAAGTAGACCACCACAAATTTTCCAATAAATACTCTTAAAACTTCATTCATGAGACGCATGAAAGTGCTAGGTGCATTAGTTAATCCAAAAGGCATGACTAACCACTCATATAAACCGAACTTAGTTTTAAAAGCTGTTTTCCATTCATCCCCCAATTTCATTCTAATTTGGTGGTACCCACTACGCAGGTCGATCTTTGTGAAAATGATAGAACCACTCAACTCATCAAGCATGTCGTCTAACCTAGGAATAGGATGACGATACCTTATCGTAATGTTGTTAATGGCTCTACAATCAACACACATACGCCAACTACCATCTTTCTTAGGAACTAAAAGAACAGGAACAGCACATGGGCTAAGGCTCTCACGCACATACCCACGGTCCAGAAGGTCTTGGACTTGGCGCTGAATTTCTTTAGTCTCCTCCGAATTTGTTCTATATGCATTACGGTTTGGCAATGTTGCTCTTGGGATTAAGTCGATTTGATGCTCAATACCTCGAATAGGTGGCAGCCCCGGGGGTATCTCCGCTGGAAACACATCTTTATACTCCTGCAAAAGGTTAGTGACAGCAGGAGGCAAAGAACTAGAAGTATCATCAAATGAAAACAATGCTTCCTTGCATATCAAAGCATAGAAAGGAGAATCAAGCTCATTAATATCAATAAGATCAGATTTGGTAGCAAGCATAACACCCCCCTTCAATTTAATTCCCTCGGACTTAGAGCTAGTTACTTTCTTCTCTTTCTTAGTTGGGAAAACGGTGTTAGCAACTTGCTGATTTTCAGATTGCAGTGCACTCTCCTTCTTGCTATTTTTAGCACCCTCTTTCTCACATTGCATAATTTCAGTGGGTGTCATAGGAAGTAAAGTAATTTTCTTTCCCTTATGCATAAATGTGTATTTATTACTTCGACCATGATGGGTGGCATCGGTGTCAAATTCCCATGGACGTCCTACTAAAAGTGAGCATGCTTGCATAGGTACCACATCGAAATCAGCAAAGTCATGGTATGTACCAATGAAAAAGTGCACTCTCGCAGATTGTGTTACCTTAACCTTACCGCTATTGTTGAACCACTGAATATGGTATGGATGAGGATGTGGACGTGTGGTCAAGCCAAGTTTGTTGACCAAGTCTGAGCTCACCAAGTTATTGCAGCTTCCTCCATCAATTATGACGCGAACGCGGCGATCCTTGACAATGAGGTACATTTGGAACAAGTTATGTCATTGTAGTGTCTCCGCTTGTTCCACTTGAGTGCTCAACACGCGTTGTACAATTAAGGCCTGATATTTCTCTGTGGCGGCAGTGCCTAGAATCTCCTCGCCATCACTTCCCGTCTCATCGTCACCTGCATGGTTAGCCCCAATGGCGGAATCATCCTCAACATCAGTAGCACTAACATACCCACCGTCCTCTGTAGCAAGGAATGTCCGTCGCGGGCTTGGACAGTCCCTCATAAAGTGGCCCTTCCCTTTGCAGTTATGGCAGATAGTCCCGGGGGAGCAGCCCGTGGAAGCAACCGATGAAGAGCTCTTTACCGGGGCAGGGGAACCTGCTGATTTACTCTTCTCCTCTGGTGCTTGTGACGATGCCGGTGCTGCTGAACGCGCCCTAGACATGTAGGGGCAGTAGACCGTGCAGGAGGAGGTGGAGCTGACTTGACCGTTCCAGGCATCGATCTTGTGTCGCCGAAGTTGCTCTTTGGCTTTTGCTGCCTTCCCTACAATTCTTTTTCTGCCAACATAGCAAGCTGGAACAATCTATTGAGAGAGTTATAATCCTTATAGTCAACTATGTCTTGTATCTCACGCCTTAATCCCGCAAAGAATCTTGCCATTTTATCCTCGTCATCCTCAACTACTTCACACGCAACATTTCTATTTGTAGCTCTTGGTAGTACTCCTCAACAGATCTATTTCCTTGGTTTAAGCATTGCAATTTTTTACGCATTTCATGTTTATAGGTGGGAGGAACAAATCTACTACGCATAGCTCTCTTTAACCTAGGCCATGTATCCGGTGCTAAACCAGCATTTACTAATTCATTCCACCAAATGATAGCAAAATCAGTGAACTTACTAGTGGCTTGTCTAACTCTATGAATTTCTAGAACTAGATGGAAATTGAATTTTTGTTCGACTGTCATCTCCCAATCCAAATAAACTTCAGCATCATAGGAACCAGAAAAAGATGGTATACTGAACTTAACATTAGCATAATAATCATCATGTGCACATCTAGGACGAGGATTTGTGTCATTACCTCCCCTACCTTGTCGGCGTGGCTGTCGTCGTTCTTGATGTGCCGCGTGAGGAGCGGGGCAACCTCCAGCTGGAAGTCCTGCTTTGGCGGCAGCTCGGTCATACTCATCCTCATCTTGATCAGTGTCATCCGCCTCGAGATCCTCCGATTCAGCTCTATCGGAAGGTGGCTACTTCTCTAGGTTATCTATCCTGGTGATGAGGGTGGCGATACTCCTCTCTATCCTCTCTAATCGATGCTCATTATCTTGGTTGCTCTTGCTAATATTTGCATTGATATCTCACAGCATCGTTTGAAGCTCTAATTTAGAAACACATTCATCTCCATCATCTTGATGTGCCGCTGGTGATCCTGTCATGGTTAGTGAAAACAAGGAACACACAAATGTATAAAGCTCCTACGAACTACTAGGGTGTGGAGTCGCTCTCACTCAAGCGTCTAACCACGCTCTTGCAAAGTTCTTACCAACGTAGCAGGTGGTACAACCGGTGGCTTGTTTGTGATACCGTTGAAGACGTGAGTGTAGCGATTGCCGGGTCGAAACGGTACTGATCAGAAGAGAGTGGAGCTTGGAAGGTCAATTTGGTAGCAAGGATTAGCAAAGTTCAACAACAGTTAGTAAAGCTAAATAATAATTCAAGGTACTTGTCTCAGTTGCTGGCCCAAACATGTTCCTAGAAACGAGTATAAGCACAGAAGTTTACCAAAGTACCAAACAGCACTGAAAGTGTTTTTCTTTTCTTCTTTTTTTCTTCTTTTTTCTCCTTTTTTTTTCAAAACTGCTCTTTTTTCTTTTTTTTTCACAAAAGTGCTCAAAAAAAATCAGGCGAAAGGGAAAAACAGACTACCTGGATTAAAACTTCCAGAACTCTATTTTCCAAGGCGAATTTGGCCTCGAAAATTTTGTCGAAACTGACGTTGTCAGTCCGGATCAGATACAACTTTTCATTCCGGTCGTTTTGCCGGGTCGTAGAGCTCAAACGGAGTTCGTATGACAAAGTTATGGCTGTTTTACCGAGGCACTATAGAATCGACTCCGGCTAGGGTTCAGAGTTGTATTCGGATATCTCAAACCCTAAGTAACGGCTTGTGACTAAGAACACAAGTCTAAACCAGCAACCTAACATCGACTATGAATCAAAACTCAGCAATACGACACTGTGATGAAATTGCAACGGCTCGGAGCTCTCGGACAGTGAAGGTGACTTGCCCTAGAGGACTACAAATTTTTTTGGCTATATCTGGAGTTTTGGAACGATGGCAAAACTAATTGGATACAATGATACCTGACGGGCAACCAAAGCTCTGATACCACTTGATGCGCACAGGGGTGCCCGATCTTCCGTCAGGAAGGGATAATCACGATTGTGGAGAACTCAACGTTGACGACCCGGCTTCCAATCAGAACTGATCCAAACCCTACGATCGCTACACCACGGCTCCGTCGGTTATCAACCACGTGCGCACGCGGTTGACCTCACCAAGAAGGCTTATCCCTGCATGCGAATCGAGAACACAAGCAAGAACACAGTAGAAGCAATCTCACAAACGAGATGATTGTTTGATTACTCGAAGTGGGGTTCTACAAACTGATGAAATCAGCGAGACTGCGATGGCAGAATAATTCTAAGAAAAACCCACCCTAAACAATGACGGCTAAAGAGTATTTATACCTAGGGTTTCTGAGAGTCTCACCCTAAACCTGGGCTTAAAACCCGAAACAAAAACAAGGCCGGAAGTGGCCCAAAACGGTGTCGCAGCACCTGACAACTTATTATGATAATTCCAATATCTCTGTAATTATTCATGACGTGGCATTAGATCCATTGGAAAGGTGTCGTTGTTATCTTTCCAACGCATATAAGAACTCTTCAATCGGACTCCGTATGAGAAAGTTATGCCCCATTTATGTAGGTGTTGTCTACTGAAAACCGAACCGAATTCGGAGTTGAAGTGGAGTCCGAGTTGACTTGGGGTGGTGCCTCATCCTCTTGTGGCTGGTCCAGTGGTGCTTCTCCCATGTTCCTAAGAGTCAAAATATCACCATTAAGTAGCATCCCATCCTTAGCCACATAATTATGGATAGCAAGAAACGAATGCACCTCATGATTAAGTCGTCGGGCACGGGAACGGGTGATTGGTCCTTGGATGATAGCGTGGGAGATGTCTTCATCACTAGACTCTAAAAATTATTGCGCCGCCAGCTTGCTAGCCTCCTGGGCTGCCCTTATCATCTCTTGCATAAGAGTTGTTTGCCTTTCTCTCCTCCTCTGGTGGGCAGCCTCGTAGTCTTACGGAAAGACTTCGTCCCAGATAGCCCCGCTCCCAATCCCTCGGACACGCCCTGTCTTCTCCCTCGTTCCTAGAGCCTTCGAGAGATGGTCTTCCCATCTCTCACTATGGACGGAGTCCTGGGAGCTCTCAGGCTGCTGGGACAGCTACCTCTACAAGGTAAACGGTACAAGGTACGGGCCGTTAGCGTATTGCAAGCACAAAAGTATATTTCAAGAAGACATTGGGTTTAGATTGTTCAAACATTCGGAAACCGCCTGAAGCTCGGGGTCCGTGATAATTGGTGACCCAGTGGCTGGGTCAGAAACTGTGTGTGACCTCATCCAAATCTTGGTGCGTTCCTGCTCGATATCGGCGAAGGGAACCGGTTTGCCAGCAGCTATCAGCGCGGCATCCTCTTTGGCTTAGATCGGTCTCTTCCCTGGAACACCTCGGTTGCCAAGGTGGTGGGGGAATTTGTTCTTCACACGCAGCTCCTTCCCCCGGTGACTCTTTTCCTTGAATACGTCACTCTTCTTGTCAGCAACGAACTCCTCCCAGTGTTTGAATTCTATCTTCGGCCATTTAGTTTTAATTGTAGTTTCAAAATCGGCGTCTAGTAGCTTCGTTGCTTCATATCACCATGTCCTTAGCGCAGCACACATGATGTTGTCGGCTTTCCTCTGCACTCTTTCCTTGTCAGGCTCTGGGATAGCGTACTTATCTCACAGCTTGTCGAACAGGACCTTTTTCTGGGCCTCGGTCATTTTCTTGAAGTCCCGGCATGTGATCCTGACATGCTCAGGGACAATGCACCGCAGGTGTTGCTGAATGACCTCGCAACCTTCTTGAGACTTGCAGGAACACCTGTTACGCCGACTCGAGTGACGATGAATGTCTCGTTTGTCAGCTGGTTCCCTCCTCTAGGGTTGTACCGTCTCTTTGGCTTCGATTCTACTGCTGACGACGGCTCGCAGGGCTCATGTTCTTCCGATCACGACTCGCTAGATCGAGAATCGTCAGACGAGCCA
This sequence comes from Stipa capillata, assembly GCA_019208055.1. NCBI lineage: Eukaryota > Viridiplantae > Streptophyta > Magnoliopsida > Poales > Poaceae > Stipa > Stipa capillata. Next base: position 94,301 of record JAGXJF010003338.1, read on the forward strand.
GACGCACTCTCTTCATCTCGCGCCGAGGGAGGTGCAGGTGCAGAAGGTACCACAGCCGGCTCGACGGCATGTTCACTGGCTGGCTCCGAGGGAGGTGCAGGTGCTGAAGGTACCACAGCCGGCTCGACGGCAGGTTCGCTGGCCGGCTCGGAGGCTATTTGATCGGTTCGGGTTGGGGCGTCAATCGGGGCCGCCACGTCTAAGTGCACCGCCATGTCATCATCTACGCGGGCTAGTTCCCGGGTTGGCGACGAGTCCATTTCCGACTAAGAAACTTAAAAAATAAAAACCATGTATCAGAACAAGTAACTAGAAATGAAAACTAGAGAACATGTTTCATTTTACATTTCTACAAAGATAGTGCTAATACTCTCTACCAAAGTTAGTTTGTGTTCAAAATTTGGTTGAATATGTTTTATAAGCAATATGCTATGCTGGCACGATTAAGAAAATGGAATTTTCACGTCGTGGAGATTGGCATTGTATTGATCAAAGAAGCGTCTGTGTTCATTTAGTAGTGTTCATGTTCAAACAAAAAATATTATGTTCATGATTTTTTTGTTCATGCACAAAGATCACGAAAAATTAATGCACAAAAATATACTCTCTCCTCTCTCTCTCTAAAATAATCAAGAACAAATCGTTAAAACCACAAAAATGTTGCCCTTCTCGTGGACAATGTTGCTAGCCAGGAGGAGGCTAGGGAAGGGGATACTCTCTTTTACTATAATTTTTTTGGTGGATATGAGTTGTTTACATAAGTTTATAGGGAGAAACGATGTTTTCAATGATTCACCTTCTTCGCTACCTTCTATTGTTGAGCTTGATCACATGATAGTTCCCAAATATTCTAGGTAATTCCTTGTGCTTAAGAGACTATTTGTGTTCTTCCCCTCTCTTGGTACGCTCTTAGGGATCATGTTGTCGTAGTCTGGCTAGTTCCTTGTAGTTTGAGCTTATATACATCTCTGTTAACCCCATTGGAATGTGGCCAAGTTAGGTCACTCCTCAATAGCCCAGTTTTATTTCCAGGCCATTGTAATATATGGGTGCTCGTCAATCTTAATTTGGGAAGAACTAGGTATCGGTAGTCTGATCCTAGCATAAGATTGGATTACCATAAAAATATTCCCTCACAATACTTGTACATGCATTGATTCTATCCTCCAGTTGCATGCCAAGACAATCAAACATACTGTGCGTATCTTTTTCTGACATCAAAGCCTGCATGACCTCCATAGTTTACCCAAAACAACCAAGACTCATCCAAAATTTTAAATTTCTGACCAACTTGAGGTACCCAACTGGGCATCACACTATCTCTGCATAAGAAAATGTACTTACTGTGAACATCTTGATGCAAAGAAGCATAAAAGAAAATACGAGTATGGAACAACCAGAGCCGGCCGAATCAAGCAAGGAGAGAAGGGGAGAGAGAGAGAGAGAGACTTGGCCTTCTCCTTCTTCGGGCTTGGATGACAGTGGCGGCACCTTCTCCTTCTTCGGGCTTGGACGACAGTGGCGGCGCTTCTCCTTCTTCGGGCTTGGACGACGGCGGCGGCACGGGGGCTCGGAGCGGCGCGGGGGCTCAGGGCGGCGGCGCCTTCTCCTTCTTCGAGCTTGGACGACGGTGGCGGTGCTTCTCCTTCTTCGGGCTTGGACGATGGCGGCGGCGCGGGTGCTCGGAGTGGCGCGGGGGCTCTGGGTGGCGGCGCGGCAGCCTGGCGGCAGACGTAGGGTTCGCGGCTTATTCAAATCAGAACGCGCGAGGACGGCCAAAATTTCACGAAGTCCCCTCTATATAGTCCCGGTTACAACTCCACTGACGAGCGCGTACACCAAACCCGTCAGTGAAAGTACTTCCACTGACAGGCGACCACAAGGTGCCTGTCAGTGGACAAGGTTTCGATCTACTGGACTGCTGCAGTACTTTCACTGACGGGCGAAAGAAGTGTGCCCGTCAGTGGAAGTTGATTGGCACAGGGCATTGATTTACTTCCACTGACGGGCATTCATATGTTGCCCGTCAGTGAAAGTGCTTTCACTGACGATCCATGTGTGATTGCTCGTCAGTGGAGTTCTTTTAGGGTTTGATGCTGGTTTTCCTGATTTCCAGGTTTGCGGAGATTTACAGAGTGAAAATAGAGGCTGATTTTAGGGTTTGCGGAGTGGACTTATGGGCTAATTTTCGGGGTTGCGGCATGGACTTAGAGCATACATGCGACACGTGCCTAGCTATTTCACGAAGTCCCGAACATATATAATATATTAACCATTCAATTCATTAAAATGATATTATTACATATTGAGGTTCGTTCTGAATTGATCGGTAACCTAGATTTCGTCGTCTTCGACACGCTTCTCAATAGTACTTCTGATCTTCTTGCTGGTACACGTCAGACCTTCGTCATGACTGCGTCTTATGTAGGGGCACGCATCCTGAGAACCTTTGTGCCTCTTGCTCGTTCGATCATCAACATCTTCTTCTTCTGTGTCTGAATCATCAAACTGGTCGTAGTCCTCTTCGTCAACTACACCATCGACTCCGACAATACTCCTTTTCCCTTTCCTCACGACAACGCGCTTCTTATTCTTTGGGTCTGTTATGTAGAACACTTGGGCGAGCTGTTTGGCTAATACCCATGGCTCATCTTTGGGACTGATTGATTTGACTTGTCATGACTCCATAGGGATCGGTGGAGGTATCACCATGGTACTGGTGTTCATATCTTCGATTCTGACGTCTTTCACCCATCTGACACGAAACATGGGGATCTTGGTCACGGTGTAGTCAAGTTCCTAGATCTCTTCGATCACGCCGTAGTACCTACACTTCTTGCCATGATGACCAGTTCTAGACTCCTGCGTTACACCGCAGTTCTAGTACGTACTGCGCCGGTCTTGAGTCTCAGTGTAGAATGTGTATCATACGATTGCCACGTCACGACTTTGCTATCGGTTTCTTGTGACATCATTCGGACGGTTTCTTCTCCATTTGACGGCTCCCTTTCATACCAGTAGTCCTTTAGCCACCCGGAGAACTTTGCGTTATGCTCTTTCACGAGCGCAACTGTGCCCTTTTTCAGATTCTCTTTGTGCAACTGTTTCATGTGGATTTGAATATGAGGCTGTACCACAGCCAAGTGTTGCAACACCACGAAATGTGCTCTGTTGTAGTCATCTGATCTTTTCGACCGATACACATGTAAACTTTTATGCCCGATCGCACCTTTACCGTCGAGCCTGCCTGTGTGCAGTGAAACTGGAACACCTATAGGTTTTTGATCACGCATGTAATCCGTGCAGAACTCGACGCCCTCTTCGGTAGCATTGCCTTGGATGATGCTACCTTCTGGATGCGCTCTGTTATGAACGTAGCGCTTGATAACCCCGTTGTACCTTTCAAACGGGTACATGTGCAAAAACACGGGACCGAGGTCCAATATCTCTAGGACGATATGGATCATGAGATGTACCATGACATCGAAGAATGCTGGAGGGAAATACATCTCAAGCTCGCATAGTATGATAGTGATCTCGGCCTTCAGTTTCAGGCAGCGTTGCACCGTGATTGACTTCTGACAGATAGTGTTGAAGAAGTTACAAAGATCTGTGATCGTCTTGCGGACACCTAGCTCCATGATACCTCTAATTGTGACAGGCAGTATCTGTGTGATCATCACGTGGCAGTCATGAGACTTCATGCCAATCAGTCGGTGAGTCTTCATGTCAACAAGTTTTCGGATGTTTGCGGAGTAACCCGAAGAAACTTTGACACCATAGAGGCATTCGCAAAGGCTATGGAGCTCGTCTTTACTCAGAGTGTAGCAGGCAGCTGGACAGCTGGTCTTGACTCTGATACCATTCTTCCCCATCTTGGTCATTTCTCTGGTTGCCCACAGCTCAGGTCTTATATTCATGTGTTGCATGTCTGCTCGTGCCTTCGGCCCATCTTTTGCAATTCCCAGAAAACACATTTCCTTTTCCAAACGCCCTTTACCGGCGATTGTTTCTTTCCTTTTCCTAGCTCAACTTCATCCATTTCATTCAAGAGATCATAGATTTCTTGTCCGGTCTTCTCGCGAGGCTTTGGACGGATTTCTTTTGTTCCGTCGAACCTTTCCGTGTCCTCTCTCCATGGGTCATTGATGGTCAGCCACCTTCGGTGTCCCATGAACACGATTTTTCTAGAGCCCTCTAAGAAAACATTTGTGGTTTCTTCCATGCACTTAACACATGCTTCGTATCCTTTGGTGCACTGACACGTGTTGTTCCCGTACGCGGGATAATCTTGCACCGTTGTGAACAACAGGCCTTTCAGAGTGCAGAACTCTTCTCTGTCCGCCTCCCAGACCTGAGCCCCTTCTTCCCACAGCGTAGCTCGTTCGTCCTTCAGTAGTTGTTGATACACGTTAAGATCCATTCCAGGTTGTTTTGGCCGTTGAATGAGAATAGATAGGTACATGTACTTCCGCTTCATGCACAACCATGGAGGGAGGTTGTAGATCCAAAGAACCACGGGCCATGTGCTGGATTTATTCCGTCCGTACTCATACCAAACCTGATATTCCTCGGATCACTATCGAAATTTGGGTATTCCGCGTCGATTGCCCTCCACTGACAACGATCAGCCGTGTGTCTCAACACCCCCTCCTTTTTTTGCCCCTCTTCGTGCCAACGCATCAGCTTTGCCTCCTTCTTGTTAACGAATAAACGCTTCAAACGGGGGAGGACTGGAAGGTACCATACAACCTTTGCAGGGGCACCACTCGTCACCTCGTCCTCATCATTGTCTTGGTTTCTGCCCCGCTTATATCGAGACGTGTTGCACACCGGACATTTGTACAGCTCTCTATACTCTTTGTGATAAATAATGTAGTCGTTCCGACAAGCATGGAGTCTCTCTACATCCAATCCAAGGGGGCAGACCACCTTCTTGGATTCCTCGGTGCTCGTAGGCAACACGTTCTCCTTTGGAAAAACCGTCGCAAGGTAAGCCAGTGTCACATCGAAGCTTGCGTCTGGACAGTTGTGGGCTGCCTTGATCGTTAGAAGTTCTAGCGTGACTGATAGACGCGTGTGCTCGGGATTGTAGCTGCGATACAATGGTTTTGTCGATTCTTCCATCAGTTTTGCAAACTTTGCGACCTCTCTTTCATCCTCGGGGTCTTCGACCACCTGGTCTGTCATGTGACTGTCCCTCAACATTTCAGCCAAATTGTTCCCCGCCTCTCCCGTCAAGTCATCCCTACATTTAGAAATATGGTCTTCATCTTCTTCTGCGTCTTCATGTACGTCCTCTTCTAAACATTCATGACTAGCTAAAATCTCCGCCTCCTCACCGTGACTTGTCCAACGTGTATAACCTTCCATGAAACCTCGAGTCAACAAGTGTAGCTGCAACATGCCTCTCCCCCCGAACATTATTGTGTTCTTGCATCCACAACACGGACAACACATCTTGTTCGCACCCCTTTTCTCCCTATCTTCCTCGGCCACATCTAGAAACCCATTCAAAGTATCGATGAAACTCCGTGTTGTCCTTTCGCCGTGCATCCAACTTCGATCCATCAATCCCTAGAACCACAAACTAATTGATTGTAATCCAAATTAACAAAATAATCACAAAATTAATTCTCTTCTTTCATGTATTACATCGTACCAAATAGAACTCGCTAGCGCCGTCAAGGAGCAGACTCGAGTGCCTTATGAATAGGGTAAGGAGAGAGAGGAGGAGAGGAAAGAGAGGGGAAAATGGGTGAAGAGGAGGGAGGGTTAAAAGATATCTGGATCGAGATTATATATCTAGGAGGAGGAGGGAGGGAGGGAGGAGGGGAGGGGGAAAGAGAGGGAAAAAGGGGTGGAGAGGAGGAGGGAGAGGATTGAGAGAGATCTAGATTTAGATTGTAGTATACCTAAAAGGAAAAGAGAGAGAGGAGGGGGAGGTGGGGGAGGAGGGGAGGAGGCCAAGGGGGAGGAGGGGGAGGAGGCCAAGGGGAGAAGGGGGAGGAGGGGGAGAGCAGCCTAAATCGCCGGAGCTTGCAACTGGCCGTGTGAGGCGCGCGAGCTCAACGGCCAGCTGCGGGCGCCTCCTCTCTTTTTATAAGTGCAGTACTATCACTGACGGGCACAGCAAAGCCGATCGTCAGTGATAAGCACGCCCTCGAAGACATTCCTGGAGCTACCTTCCACTGACGGGCGTAGATTTACCTGTCAGTGAAAATACTATAGTCACTGACGGGCACGTGACGAGGGCCCATTAGTGAAGGTTGATGTCAGTGGAGATGCCAAGTGCGTCCACCCTTCTTACTTCTACTGACGGGCATCTACTGGGCCCATCAGTAGAAGTTTGCTTGCTCGCATGCTGTATCACTATTACTGACGGTCCCGATCTCGCCCATCATTGTTTGCTCTAATCAGCGATGGGCCTCCTAGTGCCCGTCATTGATGGTAATGTAGCAGAAGTGTTTTCTGAGGTAGTGACAGGTGCTATACCCTTTTGGTCCAAGCTTCTTTCTCTTGCCTACATGTATATGTGTATATCAGCTTTCTTTTATGGCAAGAACATTGCTTTATCTTACTTAGCTTTTCTCTCCTTTCTACATATACATGGATGTCAGCTTATTTCACTGAAAGAACAAATACTTCACTTGCTCCTTAACCATTATCTACTTCTTCCATTTTACATAGATTCATATCAGTTCATTAAACTGATGAGCAGATATTATTCATGTTGCCTTCTTGATGCCTATTTGCTGCTTAACTCGGTGATGGTTAAACTGAGAAAGGTTTGGGGAAAAATGGTATTATGTATGATAAGATCATATACATGCTAATGCTGCCTTGTTGTTTGCTCAATCTATGATGATTGGATCTGATGAGGACAGACTACTACTCTTGTTGCCTAGTCGTTGCCTTACGTCACTATGATGATATTTTCTGAAAAGAACTTGAGAAAAGTTTGGAAACAGAATCTGTTAAGAACAGATTGCTACCCTTTGCTGCCTTAATAAAACCCAATGATGATTTTAGGATAAGAGAAAAGGTATTACTAAGATAAGAACAGATACTATGCATGCTGCTTACTAAAATCTGAGGGTCCTATCATGCTAAACTCTTATGCATTTATATGCGAAATAAGGGTGCTAAAGCTGATCTTTGATAACCCATTGTTACCTAGTTGGCTGTGCAAGAACTCGGCTTGGGGTCTCCTAAGCTTGCTGGTCCTTACTCCCCTCAATGCTCCCTAGTGGTCTGCTCTCTTCCACTCCTCCTCCTCAGATTCTGGTGGTCTTCTCCTCTAGAACTCCTCTTGTTCTTGTCGCCTAAGGCTCCTGGCTTGAGCTCTAATGTGATACTAGAGTACTAATTTTTTGGATGGCCTACTAGTGCTACTGCTCTCCTTTTTCTAGTTGCCATATCTCTGTATAAACCAAGCCTTTCCTAGGCTTCTCGGGTGGAATGGTTTGCCACCTCTTGCTGCCTTGCCACCACGTGGCTGCTCACCCGATTACTCAGCTGCCTTCTCGGTTAAGGAAATTTGACTAATGTCAAATTTTTGTGAAAACCGATGGATAGCTTTGATGGTTGATAAAAAAAATTCAAATTCTTTTCAAAACAAAACATGGAGGCAATTAGAGTAGAAAAAAAATTATTTTGCTACCTCTCACCTCCTTTCTCCTATATATATAAATTTTGTAGGTTCGTCCAAATGAGGGTCTTAGCCAAAGTGGCCCTTGGACATTTTTGAATTCAAAAACATTTTACAAAACTATTTTGCCCCCGCAGCTAACCCTACGGATGTCGGCGGAACTGTGCCGGTGAACCACTTATGTTTTCCAAAACTATTTTTGAAAAACCTGCCTCCTACAGCAACGGTGAAAATCCAACAGTCTCGAGTGCATACACTCGATGACCTCGGATGTCGCCTACATTTCTGAAGATCTTCCCCCCTCCGACTCTCGGCGCTTCTCCACTACAGCTCAAGACTCGAAGACTCAAAGGTCGGAGATTAGGGTTAGATGTTGTATAGGTAGAATCTTCTATTATGTAATTTTTCTTTTCTTCGTTGATTCATTTTGTAATAATGTTGTATTTCAATCTTTGTAATATTCTATTGATCAATAAAGTTTAGATTTCAAACATGTTTCTCATGTATGTACGATGAATGCAATGGTCTACATGTATGCCATGAACGATGTAAATGCACAATAAATTCCCTCCTCTCTCACTCTACTCTCGACGTAGCTCGATAGAATCGGGTCAACTCAGCAGCGTGAGTTGACCTGACCTTCACCTCACGCCTCTTACAACTATCCCGAAGCTAGGGTCCTCACATGCTCTCTCTTTAGTTCTTGACCAAAATGCTAACTATATTCTCACTACATATATGTGTGCATACAAATTACAAATTCTAGGCAGTTCTAAATCCTAACCCATTGATCTAAATAGATATATGTAACTAGACATGCATTATAGCTAATTCACTAATCAAGAGGATCCTCTTCTTTAAATTTTTTTTACAATGGAAGTAGAGGAATATAATACAATTACAATGAATTACTAACCTTTGACAATCTCAATCTTCACTCACTAGGACCAATTTCAAATCGGGTCACAAAAATTTCCCAAATCTCTCATCAGCCACCACCCCAACCAGACAAATTTAGGATACCCAAATCTGTCTGGTCCGGCATTGGCCCTATATAAGGATTCACATTTCAGATGGTTCAAAACATCAACTGTCTAGGATGTGAACACACACATCCTAGATGGTTCACATATTGAATTGTCTCAGATGAGTCCATATCCCAGATGGCTCTGACTTTGAACCGTCTAGGATAACATTCCAGATGGTTAAAAATTTGAACCGTCTAGAATACAGACTCATTCGAGATGGTTCAGGGTAGCCTTGAGGCTTCTGAAAATTTCGTAGATAGCGTGCTTTAAGGAATCGTCTGAGATGAGGCATCTGAGTTAGGTATTTTGAAGTGACAGCTTTTGTTGGGGGTGCGACTTTTAGCATTCTATTTTTTCTTTTTTCTTTTGTTTTGTATCTATCCGGACTTAATCCATGCTTTAAATGAAAATGGCTACTAGTCATCCCTTCAAATAAAAAATGTTTTTGTTCTGATCATTGTCTCTTTGGATGTATGCTATGGATGGCAAATTGGCTTTAGATCATGAACCAGAAGCTAGGGAAGAAATCACCAATGTCACACACATGCACAGAAGATCGGATAAACTGCATGCATGAACACAACAAAAAAATAATATTCATTGAAAATTAAAATTAGATTACATCTATTCTGACCCAACAAAGAAAATCAGATTCATTGAAAATTAAAATCAGATTACATCTGTTCTAACCTATAAGTTAAGAGGGCGAGTAATTTGTGGATGATCATTGCAATGATCCATTTCAGACAAACCTCCAATTCCCGCTATCAAAACAGTCCTTCAAGCAACCTCCTTGCCCTCTCTTTCAACAACCACACCTTTTTTTGCCTCCTCCACGCCACTTCCATCTCTGGTGATGGTGCAGACACCAGCGCCAAGGGAGTGGCGGCTGTGCCATCGCCGGAGTAAAGGAAGTAACTACGTAAATAAACAAAAGAAAACCATCAATCTTCAACCAAAAAATTGACAAGTTTCAACCCCAACGTAACCAAATTCCTACCCCTCTGGTCCATATAGATTTCAACCCAAATACTACAAACTTTCCACTAATCAAGCATTCAACCTCCACACTACAAGCTTTCAACATACCCTTTGGTCCATCAAGATTTCAACCCAAATACAGCCTCAAAACAAGGACATCACATGGAGACAGGGGTTGTGGGATTGACTTGAGTTGAGTTAGGTGGAGGGGCCCCCACAGCGTGGTGATGCACTGGTCTAATTCGTTCTCGAAACGAACGATTACCAAGTATGAATTTCGATAAGTTAAATCTAGTAGTATGTACAAACGACTTTCCTGCAATTTGTTAGAAATTACGTATTTATTTAGTAGATTGTTTCCATTTTCGTTCCATCTACTATGCATTGGGTGGACTACAAAATTGAATCAAGGTTTTCCCAAAATATGAAACTGTAGTAAATCTGTGCTTGTATGGAGGGATTGAGCCTAAGGGGATGGCAATTTTACATAAAGCATCGCCTATTATTATTGGGTCGGTTACCCACCACAGCTAGCGGGTCACTCAACCGAAAACTGTCAATCTTAATGAAACAAAAAACTAACTCTAATTCTTTACGGCTGTCCCATACACTTCAAAATCTTACACATATTGTGTATGAGATGCCACATACAACTTGAGTATCATAAGATAAACCGATGAGCCCATTTTTTACTCATCTATTTCTGTAAGTTTATCCTTATTCGATGCATTTTGACTAGATTAATTCCAGATTTATGCTATTAATGACAAATTAATCATTGAAGTTGTGCAAATCTCTCTTTTTTGGACTATATGCATGTGTGCCCACGAAGAAACGAGACCTGGAACGGAGTTACTAGAGGGCAAGACGACCAGTGGTATGATCGAACCTGGAACGGAGTTACTAGAGGGCAAGACGACCAGTGGTATGATTGGCACTGCCCGTGTCATAGGATCGTACCACTGGTGTACAGCACCACCACGTTGAACCAACCAATCTTCATTAAGGGATCCCGAGAAGAATCATGGCGGTTATTATAGGAAACCCTAAACAACACCTCTGATCTATAAAATAAGAAAAGAGGAGAAGAAGAAAGGGGAAGGGGCACAGGAGGGGGTGGAAGGGAGAGACCAGAGGACCGGGAGAGGAAGAAGAGAAGGAGGAACCTCATGGAGCCACCACCATAGCCACCAAAGTTTTTGTACTCTCTCCATTGCTATTACCAAGAAGTAAAGTTGTAAGACGGTTTAAGTTTTTAAATCCAAGTACTTGTTCCTTTGATCTCCCTTACAATGTTTCTCATTTATTTGATCGTGGTAATTTCTACAGATCATGAGTAGTCCCCGATATGCTTTGGGAGGAGAATTAGCTTAGTAGATTAAAGAATATTTATATTGCATCATGTTTATATTGTAATTTCATTCCTCAATATATTTGTCTTGTATAATCATCTTGATAATAGCCTCCCAAGGTGAACGTTAGGGAGGACCCGTGCTACCTTTGAAGTGAATCAACAATAATGTGAGGATGGAACAATAAGGAGACTCTAGGGAGACCCGACGCAGTCACAATGCTTTAAGCATTGGGTTCACTCCTTAATAGTTCTGATGACATGGTGGATGTTGGCACCAGGGTTGGACAATAGATCCTATGGATAGACGGATGTCAGCATAGGTGAATCACGGAGGTGTCACCCACTTGATCATTTATCTTTGGTTATCAGTGCAATAATATTTATGCTAGTAGTCCATGTACTAATATTCTAATCTATAGGTGAAACTCACTCCTAATCCTCTCCTTCATCATAATAGCAATCTTTATTTTATGTACGCATTTTAATTTTTGTTTTTGTTATTATTAGCATAGTTTTGTCTCCACAATTGATGTCAGAAAAAACACCATCTTCAAATAAACACGCCAAGCAATCGCCGGCACTCACTCAAATTCTCAAGAACGATCTCGATGCATTGACCGTTTCCACAATACCTCATTTCCTTAGGATCGGTAAACCTCGGAATACTTTCAAGGAACTTACTACAACCAATCTAGTCCTATTGTTAGGCCGACATCACAAAATCTACAAACAAGGTTTACAAGATACAATACAACATCCCAAACAAAGGGCAGTTAAATATTTCACAACCAACATGACTTAAATGTCATTCACATCAAAAGCAAAAAGTTCAAACAATAGCAGAAACATGTATAAAACACCCTGAAAGGACCGAAGGTGCCGACTAGAGGGGGGTGAATAGGAGGCTAATTAAAACTACTTCTTTTAACTTTGTTGAATATATTAAGTCTTAGCTAGTTACAGGGTGAGCTAACTGTGTAACAGGTGAATAGCACAGGCAAGATATTATGTATGATTTAACAAGTAGCTGTCACACAGGTGGCTAACACAGGTGAGCTAAAGACTTAAAAATAATGTGCAACCTAACTGGCTGTGTAACAGGTAGCTAACACAGGTAAGAGATATGATCAATAGCAACTGAGACACAGCTAAGATAGTATAGGTAAAAAGGTGATCTACAACAGATGAACAGAATAAGTCTAAGATCACACAAGCATTTAGGAATAGCAAGTACTATAAGAAATGCAGTAAGTACTCAGAGATAAGGTGTTTTTCACCGAAGTTCCCTGCTTTTCTCAGAGAGGTACGTTTCCATTGGAGAGGCTACTCCGAAGAGATCGCCAGCACTAAATCGTGCTTGTTCTCCGAGTACCTGACGATCAGGCCTCTTGCTTTGCTTGTGGAAGTCCTTTTGCCTTGCAGCAGGTAGACTTCATATCACCTTCACAAACTACTGGTTCAGCCCACACAAGCTTGGGTGATACCAGCAACTCCTACGCCCGTCTAGGAGTAGACACTCCAAGAGTAATAGATTCAGCAGTAACGAATCTTGGAGGAATCAAATGCTCTTCTGCTCAAGGACTCTAACTCTCTTAGGAAGGTTTGCTTTTGTTCCGAGTGAAAGAGGCTTGCAACGGTCGAATATACTTTACTAGTTTGAGCTAGCTTGGATGGTTGAGGTTGAAGACCTCCCCTGGTCCCCTATATATAGGGTTCGCAGGAACCCGACCGTTACACTGTTGCCACGTAGGATTAAGTGAGCCACCGGTGACAGGCACCGGTGACACAGCTACACACTACGCCCAACCTATAACCAGCTCGGGCAGACCGACACCTGTGTCACCGGAGGCTGACACAGGTGAACCCTTAACTAACGTAGCAGCACTACTCAGCCCGGTCTTGGCACATGACATGCCCTCAGCATACATCTACTCTAATCCCTAATAAGGAGAGAACCTCCGACAGTCTTCTGACTCAGCAGACAAACCATCGCAGTGCAGGTCCCTTAGCATTTACAAGCTCTCCCCTGGTACAGAGATGTACCTGAGTCATAGAGTGCTAGACCACCTGTGACACAGCTGTGTCACACCGGTGACTCTAACCCCTAGGGTTTTCTACTGCTAGCACTGCAGAGTGCTAACAAAAACGAGTTTCACACTTGTGCAAAACTGTTGACACAGGGCCACTGACCTCAAAGCATCAGTGCCACTGTCCAACACCCTGAGCATTGAGCAAAAGATCCTCCACAGATTATTACTACTTCATCCCTCTTGATAGTACGGGTGTTTCCTATGGACTCAAAGAAACTAGCAAATCTAGGCTTTACCTGCCACCAACTGTATTCACAGCCCTTGACGCATCAAGCCACCATCACCTTGCTTGCAACTCCTTGCACAACACCGGCTTCTTCACAGCTGTGACACAGCTGCCTAGCACAGCCATTTCCTTGTCCTGGAAAACACCTTTGTACCTTTTGGGTGGTCATCATTCCCTTGATGATCCTTCTTCCTGGAACCTATTTAACCTGCTTACACTCATTGTAAACATTAGATCCCAGATTGAGTTGCCATTAACCATCAAAACCACTTAGGGGCCTAGATGCTCTTTCACACCCAAGATGGCAGCCTCTACCATCTACAAAAGTTACTCATATCCCACATATGACCAAGAGAGCAAATATAGCAACTAGACGGCAGAATTAACGTGTTATCAGCATAGTAGAAATCACCTACGATAGGATCTCATGCAACATTTTAGGAGTTGAATTCCTATAAGTACTTTCATACTTGCAAGATGCATTTTTAAGCTCATTCCAATTAATCTAAGCATGATATGGAACAAGAATAAATACTACGCAAGTTTTCATTTATGAAGTACAGAAACATGGCATGAACATGAGACACAGACCAATATCAACGTGTATTCATCATGACCATTTGATTCTAAGATTTAACAGATAAATCTTAGATCAGCAAACAATTGAAATGAACCAAGATTGCATCCATACTTATCACATTAAGTCAACCAAAACTTAATCCAATCATCTAACCAAGTCAACCAAGAATTGTTCAAATTTTCTCAATTGGGAATTGTTTCGAAGTGTCATAAGTTCACAGTTGGCCAGACTTCCCGACTCTCCCACATAACACTTTCACTGTGGATGACGAGTAGAGCCCCACAACACCGGCATTGACTAGACCACTAGGCTGCTTACGTTGACCTCGCCATTGATCCATCTATGGAAGCAACACGTTGGGTCTCACATCACACTTATTAGGTTTCATATAATTAGTCAAAATTAATGTCATGACCCACTGATCAGGATCCACATCCAAAAACCCTAATCATGCTAGTGATGCCATCATCATAGATACCAACATTTCATCATATGCAAACAAGCATATCATGTCATTCACGCAACATGACATAAATTAAAAGAAAATTTTAGCAAGCTTTCATGCTTGCCTTGCTGGTATTGCTCATGCTAATAGTGATGATCAACCTCATAAAATTCTTCATTTCCAGGTTCTACCGAAAAGAATACTGAAATGTCTGAACCAATGAAAGTAACAAATAATCAATACCAGAAACTTTAGAGACTATATTATGCATGAAATAGATCCTAAAATGTACAAAATGAAATTATGAAGCTAATGCAATTGGTTTCATTCAATTTGGATTTATAGAACTAAGTTTTAATTTCAAATTTTAGGGTTTGAAGGCATTGTAGAAATTTTGAAATTTTCCACAAAATTAACATGAATTAAATTCATACCATTAAATTCTACAGATTAATGTATGAATTTACAAAAAAATCATCTCATTTGGAGTTCATATGAATTTCTACAATTTCTACAAGTTTTAAGCATTTTTAACCTGCTTAGTTACTGGCTGGTGAGACTAAAAGTCAGCTTGGGCTGGTCAAGGTTGACTGGCCCATTTGGCTTTTGGGCCCATGTGGCATACCCGGTTTTAAGGACCGGATAACCCTTGTGGTTCCTGTACTATTCCCATGATCAGTAGTCAGTACACACAAGTTAGGTTGATTATATATCAAATGTGATACATAAATAGACCGTCAAGGTCAAGGTCTTATACCTGTAGCTCGTTGGTTAAAATTATGTAGTAGAAAACAAGTGATGGTGGGGCCCACGGTATGCCATACCCAACAGGCAATAGACTAGGGTTACGCCCTAGCTTTCGTAATCACTGACTTCATATTTCTTCAGAGTCGAAGTCTTCCTCGTCTGGCTACATCAACAAGTCAGGTGAGTATATTTGAATGTACTCCCAAGCATCCCACAAGAAGAGATAATGGCTAAATGCATATTCGGCTTTGTTCAAGATGTCTTTAGCCTATTGCGAGAATATAGATTTGCATTTGAGATATCAATAAGAGGGTTGCAAGCATTTGAGAAAGAGTATTAAAGTAGTCATAAATCCTCATAGTTTCCAATCGACAAGTAGCACCCAGCTACTATCTCCCAATTAAAACATCGATAGTTCCAACTATCGACTCACATTATATCTACCATCCTTAGGGTTGCAAGCATTTGAGAAAGAGTATTAAAGTAGTCATAAATCCTCATAGTTTCCAATCGACAAGTAGCACCTAGCTACTGTCTCCCAATTAAAACATCGATAGTTCCAACTATCGACTCACATTATATCTACCATCCTGGACTACTCCCTCATAGTTCGACGCAGGTCAAACTTCTGTAGCTCCCGCTACACCGTTCATAGCTCATACTACACACTGCGAATACGTCATGCTTACGTGTTTAATCCCATGTCCCATTGTTTTTAAAGAAAACATAGTCTAACCAAGGTGTGGCTTAACCAAGTTATGTCCATTTTCGGTGCAGTTTGTTGTGTTGGGTTATTGACATCGCCGTCGTTCCATTTTTGTGATGGACAAGACCGTTGAAGCTCGTTGTTGAGGCTGAGGTGGTCAGAGAAGAGAGTTCAGTGCTTTCTTGTAAAGATGTGGTAGCGCTGTTACTGATGGGGAAGAAGAGGAGTGCTCCGGCTCGGCCGGTGGGTGCAGAAGCTTCCCTGGACCTCCACGAGCGCGATGATCCTACCAACACCTCCTAGGGTGGCCTGCGATGGTGAAGTCCCCTTCGTCGGTAGTGGGATCCTTCAGGTTGATGTGGATTGCGGCCTATCAAGCATGCGAGGTCAGAGAGAGATGTCAAGGGGAAAAAGAAAACACCAAGGAAACTAACAAACGTGCGAGCTAGCTCAGAGGCTCACCAAAGACGAAGAACGGTCCACAGTGGATCTTGGCCAAAGCCGAGAAAGAAGTCTATGGCAAAGTTTCCCGATGATTGGCTTGGTGCAGAGCTCCAAGGTTTGTAGGGAAAGAAGCAAAGCAACAAGAGGAATCAAATGGATCTAGGGTTAGGCAGAGATGGTCATGGGAAAGGAGGTAAGGACTCGTTCGAGTTAATGGGCGGAGCTCCCTGATGCCAAATCCATTGGGCTGAATGGCTAGCGGGCTATGACATGGACTATGTGACATCACCATGGAGAAGGAGAACACGCCAAGCCATGGACAGCGTTGATAGCGCAGCCAACAAAGCATGTGGCCGTCACTGGCTGGCTTGCTCCTCATAGATGAGCGCCAATCGGCGGCATCGAGGACTCGTGGAAGGGAAGCCCTGACTAGTGGTCCCCACTGGTTAGCGCTACGGGAGGAGGGGCGAGCTGGCCAGTAGGCCCGACTGCTCTTGCTTACTGGGCCGTGGTAAGAGGGCTTTTCCTTTTTCCTTTTATTTTTCTTTTGTTCTGTTTTGAGATTTGAACTAGCGGATTGTCCAAATTTAGGTTTTCAAATTTGGAAAGATTCACATGGGACCTTTGGGACATTTATAATCTCTGCAAATTTTACTAGATTAAATTAATTTATTTTTACTGTCATTTAAATATAAATACAAAATGGTCCAAACTTAGGTTTGAACTCTAAATAGGTAAAATAATTTTGAAATATTTTTGAAAAATTTATATTTGAATTCAAGGATATAAATAAACCTCAGATATAAAATTTTATAAATTTTAAGAAAGAGTAAATTTATTTAGTTAATTTATTACAGTCCTATTTATTTGAAAATAATTTTAAGATCTTTTTATCTGAATATGCAATTCAATTTCAAATGACTTGAAAAATTTTAGAGAACTTCTCCGAAAAATATAAAAATTGTTAGAATGAAATTTTGGTGAATTTGGTTTCACAAATTCTGTTTAAGTTGATTGTAGGTTAAATTTTAGAATGTTTTTAATTTGAATCAATATATATTGTATATGCTGAAATGAGATGAAGCAAAACACTTTATGACATGTTGATCTCCACTAAGCTCATGTACAAATATTTACACAAAAGTTGCTCATTACACTTTAGATCCATGAGTTTCTGTGGGTGGATACCTGATAAGATATGAATCGGTTGTTTGTACCAATACGTACCCAGTGGGTATTTGAAAATACTAAAACATCAATTACATATGTTATGACATGTGAACCTTAAGTGATGTAATAAGTACGTAAGAGTAACTATATTGTTGTGTAACTGCTTATGTGTATTTGTGGTCGTGACAAAATTGAGATGATTCTACGTCTAAAATTATATATTATCACTTATACTATCACTGCATGTTTGATGTTTTTCGATATGTACTTTATGTTGTACCCAATAGGTGCTCATTGGTGTCGATGTATGGTATATGGAAGGTACCGGTAAGCGTACTCGTACAGCACGTATTTATACGGTAGCGGGGCGATAACTCAGGTTAGCTTGATCTTGCGACACCAATTTACCCAGGTTCAGGCCCCCGAGACAAGTAATAGCCATACGTCCTGCTATGATTGGATTAATATGCGGTATGGAGTACAGGAGATTACAACGGGAACTCGACGGGTAGGGAACCCGGCGAGATTGGTTTCGAGGCTGAAGGCTCTCGAAGGTGGCTAGTTGACTATGGCTATATGATCTGACGTAACTCCTCCCCCCTCCTGGAGGGGTCTTGTGCTCCTTATAAAGGTGGAGTAAGGCGATAGCCTCGTCTCGAGTCCTCGTAGTACACGAGTCAGATTCCTCCCCGAGGGTATGTCGAGAGTTGCTCTTTGATTCTGATCTGGACACACCGACTTGGGGCCCACGCCTCCTCCTAATCGGGCCTTCAGGCCACGGCTTCTCTCTGGAGGCCCATTGGAGAACTCACGGGCCTTATTGAGAATATATGGTAGTAGTACTACCCATCATCAAGCCCCCCATCATTATGCATGATGAAGCTGAGATTTGGACAAAGCAAACCCAAGTTGAGGCGATGCTCCCTAGCTGCGAAACTTGGTGGGCTTAGCCCATTATTGTAGTCTGAACCCGTCCAGTGGAATTCACGGATGGTGATGTCATGATCCCACTTTGTTGCATGGTGAGCCTGTTCATGCACCAGAACGGTTTCGATTTCCCAGGCGTAGTGCGTTTTTTACGCCTCGGTATGGGCAATTAAATAATGTTTCCTTGCTCTTCTCTCTTTCCATTCACTTTTGCTCCCAATTCTCCATAGCGCTTCGTCTTCTCATTTCCTTTCTTCTTCCTCTTAGCGCGGTGAACGACGACCTAGTTAGCTTCCGTGCTTTTGGGCACCAGTACGCCAACGAGCCGCCTTCCCCTGACTCGATGGGTGTTTCATCCGGTGAGACGATGGCGGCGGAGTCGAGGCCGGTAGCGGAGGAGCCCATGGAGAGGGCCGCTGAGGCACCCACGGGCGAGGCTTCGCCTGCCGTCATGGCGATCAAGGGACCCGGCCCGCGGCAAGGCGCTGGGGGCGAAAGATCCGGGGTCAGCTCGGTTGAAGGCACCGTTGGCCACCGCGGGGGGTGGAGCGAGCTCTGACCCGGGAATGGTTGGGTTGCCTACTTCCCGTGTTACTCCGGAGGATCTTTCGCGCATGGTACGTGAGGGAAAGTTGCCCGAGTCGGTGGCTTTCCGATCGCCCGCCGACCGGAACCTGCCGTTCTCCCAAGAGGAGGACCTAGTCATCTTCCTAGATTTCTTCAAGTGCGGGCTCGGGCTTCCAATGTCTGAGTTCTTGCGCGATGTCTTGTCCTTCTTCGAGATCGAACTGGTAAACCTTCCGCCCAACTCGATCTTCTTTCTAGCTGTCTTCACGCATCTTTGTGAGGCCTTCATGGGGACAAAACCGGACATCGAGTCGTTTCGGAACTACTACATGCTCAAGGTGTCGATGGCTAGTCAAGTCTACAGTGACTGCCGCTTTTCCCTCCGTGACGATGCCAAGGCGAGCTACATCCCCTTCTCCCCGAAGGATTCGTGGGGAAAGTGGGCTTCCAACTGGGCCGTTTGTACTCGGTCCAAACAAGATGGTGTCGGTGCTTGACGTTGCGCTCGTAGTACTGACGTAAGTCCTGTTGATACTTGGCCGCTCGCAGGTATGCACGGTTACGCATTTCCTCGAGGAGGTTGAGATCGTTGATTCGTTGCGTCGCTGTTTCGTCTTCGGAGTGTTCCTCCACGTGGGGAGACCTCATCCGGATTTCACACGGGAGGACCGCCTCCGCCCCGTAGACAAGGAAAAATGGGGTTGTATCAGTTGCCCGGCTGGCCGTAGTACGAAGCGCCCAGAGTATGTTGGGCAACTCGGTCACCCAAGACTTGGCGTGATGTTGCAGCGTGTCGTATACACGTTTCTTGATCCCGTCGAGTATGAGGCCATTGGCGCGTTCGACTTGGCCGTTGCTTTGAGGATGAGCTACTGAAGCATAGCAGACTTTGGCACCGTAGGACTCGCAGTAAGCGATGAAGTCGACGGCTGCAAATTGTGGTCCATTGTCGGTGATGATCCGACTGGGCACTCCGAGGTGGGTAAAAATATTTTGCTGCATGAATTTTTGTGCCGCTGCCGTCGTTGTACCAGAGAGTGACTCCACTTCGATCCATTTAGTAAATGTGTCGATGGCGACGATCAAAAACTTATGACGGCCGCATCCTGGAGGAAAAGGCCCAAGTAGATCCAGCCCCCAAGTCGAGAAATGCCTTGATAGTGGTATTATTTGGATAGCTTGAGCGGGCTGGTGTGCTTGTCGTTTGTGGAATTGATAGGCCTCGCATTTTTGGACCAAGTTGGCGGCATCGTGTAGCACAGTTGGCCAGTAAAATCCTCGTCGGAACGCCTTTCCAACGAGCGTGTGATATGCGGAGTGTGCACCACACAGTCCGCTGTGGATCTCTTTGAGTAGCTGCTTGCCTTGTTTGATAGGTACGTATTTCATGACGACGCCGAGAACTCCCCTGCGGTAGAGGGTATCGTCAATCATTGTGTACTGCATGGCCTTGCGGGAGATTTTCTCGGCTTGCTCCTCTTCTCCTGGTTTGATTTGGTTGAGCAGGTACTGACGTATCCCTCTAGTCTGTGTGTTCGTCAAGTTGGGCGATGACTTCGCCAGCAATCCTTTTGGGGGCATCGAGCTGAGATGTCTTGACCCGCTCATAAGTCTCATAAGGGGTGGGGGTATCCTTGTCGTCCACCAGAATTTTGATGGATGGTTTAGAGAGTTGCTCGACGAAGACGCCTGCCGGTGGGGATGTTCGACTTGAGGCAGTACCAGCCAGGCCATCGGCGATGTGGTTGTCTCGCCGCGGTATGTATTGGAATTCCAGGCCGGTGAACTTTTTCTGCCAAGTTCATACTTCTGCTAGGTAAGCGGCCATCGTTGGATTAATAGCCTGATAATCTTTGCTTGCTTGTCGGACGACGAGTTGTGAATCGCCTTTCATGATTAGGTGGCGAATGTTGAGAGCTGCGGCAATGCTGAGGCCGGCGAGGAGACCTTCGTACTCCACTTCGTTGTTTGTGGCATGGAAGCATAGCTGGATGGCATACTGAAGGGTTTCTCCCGTTTGTGCGGTGATGATGACGCCAGCCCCCGAGCCTGTGAGGGTAAGTGATCCATCAAAACATAAAGTCCAGACCTTACTTGCGTAGTCGTTGTCTTCAGGTTCTGGTTCTGGGTCTGTCCATTCTGCGACGAAATCGGCAAGGGCCTGTGACTTGACTGCTGTGTGAGGTGTGAACTCGATCTCAAACGGGCCCAACTCGGACACCCATTGAGCGATGCGGCTGGTGATCTCTCTGTTTTTGGTGATGGATCAGCCAAGCGGGTAGATGGACGGGACAATTACCTTGCGAGCCTGGAAGTAGTGCTTTAATTTGTGGGAGGCTAGGAGCACAGTGTACAGGAGCTTCTGGACGTTTGGGTACCATTCCTTAGGTCTGTGTAATATTTCGCTCACGTAGTAGACAGGTCGTTTAACCTTCTCGGTTTTGCTGACTTCTTCTCGCTCGACTACGAGTACCGCGCTGACTGCTCGAGAACCGCAGGCGATATAAAGTAGGAGTGTTTCGCCGGGCTCCGGTGGAACCAGTACTGGTGGGCTGGCTAGATATATCTTGAGCACTTGAAAGGCCTTCTCGGCTTCCTCTGTCCATGTGAAGCCTTTATGCTAGCGCAGGAGTTTATAGAAGGGGAGTCCCTTGTCCCCTAGGCGAGAAATGAATCTGCTAGCGCGACCATGGACCCGGCGAGCTTTTGGATTTGGTTTGTGTTGGTAGGCGACTTCATACTGAGGATGGCTTCAATCTTTTTCAGGTTGGCCTCAATGCCCCGGTGTGATACCATAAAACCCATAATCTTACCGGCCTCAACGTCGAACACGCACTTTTCTGGGTTCAGCATGATTTTGTTGGCTCGTAGGTTGTCAAAGGTTTCTGACAAGTCAGTGATTAGGTCATGTTCTTCCTTTGACTTGATAACCAAGTCGTCGATGTAAAATTCCATGTTCCACTCGATTTACGTTGCGAAGGCTGTCTGCATAGTCCGCTGGTAGGTGCTGCCAGCGTTTTTAGTCCGAATGGCATTGTTTTGTAGCAGAAGGTGCCGTAAGGAGTAATAAAGCTTGTGTGAGTTTAGCCTTACCATACTTTGAAGAAGGGTTGTGTGTGGTAGCTGGTGAGAAAGCTTATTGCTAAATGCTCGATCAACTAGGACCACATTTTGATTCTTGAAATATCTTTGAAATCTTCCATAAACCAAAATTCTCAAAAATCTTAGAACCTCCGAGAATCCATATGTGTTGAAACCCAAGCTCTCAGAACCTCCTAGACACACATTTGATGCTCTCTCTATAATCTCAGAACCTCTAAGAGGTTTGTGCCTTGGAGAGGTTGATTATTTTGAAAACCTCAGAACCTCTGAGTTGAGGTTCGAAACCTCCACGACAGACTCAGTGTAGAGCTAGCTGATTCCCTTGAAATCTCAGGAGCTTCGTGCTGACTCTCAGGAGCCTCCGAATTACTCTTTTTGAGGCACAGTTGAATTTCCTCTAAAATCTTAGAACTCTAAGTTTAGTCTCGGAACCTCCGAGACACTTGCTAACCAAAACTCGGCTATTTCTCTCACAGGTCTCAGAACCTCTAAGGTGATTCTTAAAAGCTCATGAGATGTCCGTTTGTTTAAAAATAGCCATTGAGGTTGAGTGTTAGAACCACCAAGAATTGGATCATGAAAGTTCCAAGACTGGCCAGAACAATATAAAGGCTAGTTTTTTGAGGTGGTTATAAATATCCCCCCACCCCATTGCAAGAGAAACCCTTTGCCAAATCATTTATTACACTTAAACACTTCGAATCACCATCTCCTCTAGCATTAAATCTTCCATCTTGAGAGGAAAGATCTTGAGACAAAGATTTGTGTCTAGTTGAACATCCGAGCAATCGATTCATCTCCAAGCGATCATCCAAGACTTGTTACTGCTACATATACACACATCACAGTCTGTTCAAAACCATCATCCTAGAAAGTCTTTTGAACAAATCACAAATGGTTTGACATACCCGTCTGACATGAGGAAATAGAAAAATTAAAATAAGGCCTACAGACCGAGCTCCAACACCACATCCCCGACCACCAGCGCCATCGTCGTGTTGCTTCCGCCACTTCTCGTCTCACTCGTTGGCCACTATAGAAGCCTTCTCCGTAGGGACCGCTGCAGTCTCCTCCACAGCTGGGGCCAGGTTTCGGTGTTTGGCACCTTTTGGTCCTCGTCGTGGGGCCGCTTGTCTGCGGCCACTAGATCTGATTGCTGTGAGCATCAAGGTCACTAGATCCGGTGGCAGCTAGGTCATCTCCCACCAGTCCAGTACTGGTCGCTGCTGCCTACACTCATCGCTTGGGATGGGTGAGGGAGAGAGAGAGAGAGCTAGGAGGAGAGAGAGATAGGAAGGGCACTAGAACACTAATCGATGCCCGCGTTGAGCTCATTCGTTGAACTTCATGCTCATGGCCAGATTTGGAGCTCGTTCGCCATCGTCAGATCTAGAGGAGCTCATCTAGAGGGATGGAGGGAGAGAGATGGCGGTTGACGACGGTATGGCACCCAGGTATCGTCAAGGAGGACGAATCTGGCCCTCTGGACATAGGGTGGGCCGGGCCGACTACTCAGAGTCCGATTTCTACACGGGGGCGCCTCATCGACTTGGAGTACAAGATAAGGATAAATACTTACCCGGCAATCCCGGATTCTATTGTAACTAGTTAGGAAACCAATCTGTAAACCAATCCAAACTATTGTAACCCTACCCTGGCCACCTATATAAGGCCCGGTAGGGATCTCCCGATCGGTATCTGATCATAGGCCATAGCCATAGCCTCATAAGCTTTCATACGCTCTCATATTCTCATTCACACAAACCCTAGCAACCTTGAGATCTGTTCTCGAAGGCTTGCGGCACTCGGGATTCAAGCAATACCAGCCACCAAACATAGGACGTAGGGTATTACCTCTCTTTGAGGGCCTGAACCTATATAAACATTGTCTCCCGTGTGCACCCATCTAGATCTACTATGCTCACGCTGCCCCATATTCATTATTGCGGATATAAACACCGACAGTTGGTGCGCTAGGTAGGGGCTGTACACATAGATCCATCCACACAGATCCAGATGGGTCTCTTCAACAACAATGGCGGCTTCGCTCTGGGCAGTATCATGAGATGCGATTCCTTGGGCATTGTTCCTGATCCAGGACAGCTTTTTTGATTCGAAAAGCTAGACTTCATCACCGACAAGATCGGCAAGTTTCATCTCTGTGACTCGGCTCCCCGCCGATCAACGGAGACCTCGCCAACATCTCCACTCGGACTCACCCCTGAGTCCGCACCTTCGGCTCCTCTCCCCAGGGACAGGGCTACGCCGAAGTCAGATCTGATGTTCGCGCACGGGTTCTCACCCGTCGAGCAGAGATCCCGACTGGTTGGTGCGATCAAGTCTCTCCTACCTGTCCTTGAGTATGAATCGGATGACTTCGAGAGCTCGGGTAGTCACCACCCTTCTCGGGAGGTCTTCATGGCCAATCTTGACTCGTTGGTCAACAACGATGACCAGCCAATCCCCATCACGGAACAAACACCTGCTGAGCTTGAGGCCACTCGGCTTTGCCTTCTCGCCGAAGAGGAGGCACTGGTCGAGCAGCAGACCAAGCTCGCTCGTCAACGCGACGAGCAGTTACGCAATGAGGACATGCGAGATCGCGGGTGCCAGGTCCATAACGCACTCCGCATGCGTGAAAGGGACGGTGTCCCAATATTCCCGCTTCCTAGCCACAACATCGTCGCCGCTACGGTGGCAGCGCGTGCCATCAATATTCCTGAAGGCACCCCGGGTCACGACGAACTCCGTTGGCTCCGGATCCTGATGGAGGAAGCAGCCCTCCAACAAGCTGCGATTTTTGGGGACCGTGCAGGTTCCTCTGCGAGCACCAGGAGCCAACGCACTCCTCCTCCGAGGAACTCGCCAGCTGAGGAGGGTCACCGTGCCAACCTCAGCCATCACCAACCAGCCGGATCAGTCCATAACTGACTCCGACCGAATTGTGATGCACAGGATACCATTGCAGCAAGAAACAGTGCACGTCAGGACACGGACAGAAACGCTCACCGAGCTGGGTCGGTCCATAGCCGACTCGGGTCAGACCGTGATGTGCGGAACGACCTCGGTGCCCGACGTGATGAATGTCGAGATGCAGGGAGGAACAACCGCAGCGGTCGCCACGGTGATAGTAGCGACCGCAGCGCGACAAGCCGGCGTAGCTCTCTGGCTCCATCTGGCATGGCCTACGTAGGCCCTAAGGCATTCGAATCTCGCATCCGCGACGTCGTCTTCCCGTCGTGATTTCGGGTCACCGAAATTGACAAGTACACGGATGAGACCCGGCCAGACATCTGGCTGGCCGACTATCACACGGCGTGCAGGACTAATGGTGGCAACGACTATGTTGCAATCCACAACCTGCCCCTGTTTCTGGTCGACTCAGCTCAAGCCTGGCTTACCAGCTTGCCTCAGGGTTGCATCCAGTCATGGACCGACCTTGAAACCCTCTTCATGAACAACTTCCAGGGCACCTATAACAGGCCCGGGAACACGTGGGATCTCCACAGTTGTACCCAAGAGAAGGGTGAAACTCTCAGAGAGTACATCCAACGCTTCTCTAAGAATTAAAATTCTCTGCCGGAGATCCGATAAGGTGACGTCATGACAGCCTTCTCCAAAGGTGTTCACAGCACCGACCTCATCCACAAGATCGCGCGTAAAAATCCTCAGACTACGCGCGAACTTTTCGACATCGCCAACAACTTCGCCACCGACGAAGTCGTCCGTAGCGCAACCAAGGATGATAAGGGAAAGGGCAGGGCTCCCGAGTCCCCCAGGAGGGATGCCCGTCCCAAGTCGTCCAGGAAAAACATCGGAAGCGCAAGGACGAAGACTTCGTTTCTGCAGCTGAACGCGCCCCGCAGTGCCGTCCTCAATGCGGCAATGCAACTTTTGAAGAGATGATGAGTCAGCCGTGTCACTTCCATGGACCAAAATCCAACCACGTCACGCACGACTGCAATCTCTTGAAAAACTTGAATAAGCCGTTCATCCCCAACAGGAACAAGAAGGATCCCCCTCCTCCCGAGGAAGGCGACGAGTTCCCAAAGGAGACTGCATGTCTTATGATCTTCGGTGGTCCCAACGGTTATGAATCAAAATGATGCCAGAAGATCACGGACTAAGAAGTCAATGCGGCTGAGCCGGTGGTCCCTCGGTACCTCCGGTGGTTCGAGTCCATAATTTTTTTGGCCGCTCAGACCACCCCGACTACATACCTCATCCCGGCAGGTTTCCCTTGGTGGTAGACCCGATCAAGGTCCTCACCAAGGTCCTCATGGATGGAGGAAGTGGTTTGAACATTCTCTACGTTAAGACCTTGGACGACATGAAGATCCCCCGGTCGGAAATCAAGCCAACCGGTGCCCCCTTCCATGGGGTCGTCTCGGGCAAAATGGCAAGTCCACTTGGGCAAATCAACTTGCCCGTCACTTTTGGGACTCCAAACAACTTCCAGACCGAGTCCCTCATCTTCGAGGTTGTCGACTTCTCAGGCTCGTATCACGCAATCCTGGGACGTCCCTGCTACGCTAAATTCATGGCTGTTCCTAGCTACGTCTACTTGAAGCTTAAAATGCCGGGACCCCACGGGGTAATAACGGTGCAAAGCAGCTTCCAGCATGCTTACACATGCGACTTGGAAAACTGTAACCTTGCCGCGGCCCAAATCACTGCAGCCAAGCTCGACAATCTCAAGTCGGCTGCGGTCGAGGAAGCGCCCCCGACTAAAAAAGCTTCAACAGCGATGTCTTTCCAGTCGATGAAGGACACCAAGCCAATCCAGCTCAATCTGGAAGATCCTTCCAAGACGACGCAGATCGGGACTGCGCTCAGTGACAAATAGGAAAACACGTTCGTCAGCTTCCTTCGTGACAACCGGGACATCTTCGCATGGACATCTTCCGACATGCCCGGAGTTCCTAGGGAGGCTGCCAAGCACTCACTCAACATCCGACCGGACGCCAAACTGGTCAAGCAACGCCTGCGCCGTTTCGCTGAGGATAGGCGTAGAGCAATAGGAGAGGAGATAGCCAAGCTTCTAGCAGTTGGCTTTATTAAAGAAGTGTATCATCCCGACTGGCTAGCGAACCCAGTTCTTGTTCACAAAAAGAATGGGAAATGGAGAATGTGCGTTGATTACACGAGCCTCAACAAGGCATGTCCCAAAGATCCTTTCACACTGCCTCACATCGACCAAGTGATTGATTCCATGGCCGGCTGCGAAATTTTATGGTTTCTCGACGCCTACTCGGGCTACCATCAGATCAAGATGAAGGAGGATGACGAGATCAAAACATCTTTCATTACTCCATTCAGAGCTTTCTGTTACGTCTCCATGCCTTTTGGTCTAAAAAACACCAGCGCTACGTACCAACGGTGCATGCAGCGCTGCCTCCAGGCACAAATCGGCAGGAACGTGCAGGCCTACATCGATGATGTGGTAGTTAAGTCCGAGAAAAAAGAAGATCTCCTAACCGATTTAGGGGAAACCTTCTCTAACCTCAGACGTTTTAGCATGAAGCTCAACCCGGAAAATGCGTATTCGGAGTACCTTCGGGAAAGTTACTCGGTTTTATCATTTCTAAACGAGGAATCGAGGTTAACCCGGAGAAGATCGACGCCATCATCAGAATGGGTCCACCAAAAAACCTCAAGGATGTCCAACGGCTCACTGGGTGCATGGCAGCTCTTAGCCGATTCATCTCCCGACTCGGCGAAAAAGCTTTGCCCCTTTACAAGCTAATGAAGAAGTTAGACACCTTCACCTGGACACCTAAAGCTCAAGACGCCCTCGACGGTTTGAAGAAATTCTTGACCACACCCCCAGTGCTGGTCTCCCCAATGCCCGATGAACCGTTGCTCCTCTATATTGCAGCAACTACCCAGGTGGCTAGTACCGTCTTGGTCGTCGAACGCTCTGAGCTCGGCCACATGCAAAAAGTTCAGCACCTGGTATACTTCATTAGCGAAGTGTTGTCCGAGTCAAAGGCGCGATACCCTCAAATACAAAAGATCATCTACGCGGTATTCATAACATCTCAGAAACTAGTCCACCATTTCCAGGGACATCTGATTACGGTGGTCAATTCCTTCCCAATCGCGGACGTCATCAACAACCGTGATGCAACAGGAAGGATCGCTAAATGGGCAATGGAACTAATGTCATTCAGCATAGTTTACACCCCCCGCACGGCCATCAAGTCTCAGGCTCTGGCCGACTTCATGGCCGAGTGGACAGAAGTCCAGTCTCCACCCTCTGTCCTCGACCTCGAACACTGGACCCTCTACTTCGACGGCTCGCTAATGCTTCAGGGCTCGGGGGCTGGCATAGTGCTTATTTCCCCAAAAGGAGAATGTTTCAAATATGTACTGCAAATCCACTTGTCGGCGTCCAACAATGTCGCTGAATATGAAGCTTTGCTACACGGCCTACGCATTGCGCACTCACTCGGGATCCGCCGGCTCCTCGCCCGCGGAGGCTCCGAACTGGTAGTCAAGCAAGTCATGAAAGACTGGTCATGCAGAGACCCGACTATGGAAGCCTATTGCCAAGAGGTATGCAAGCTTGAAGCCAAGTTCGACGGCCTTGAAATCACACACGTCCTCCGTCGAGACAATGAAGCGGTAGATACACTCGCCAAGCTAGGGTCTAGTCGGGATGTCGTCCCGACTGGAGTTTTGCTCCAGGAGCTGCATGTTCCCTCCATCAAAGCGGACACGGTGTCTGAGACCATCGAATCTCGCCTGACGAAGCTGATGGCACTCAGCAGCCGCCTCACGAAGTTCTAACCATCGATCCCGACTGGACAGCGCCCTTCATCGACTATCTCCTTCGGGACACACTCCTGTCAGATCAAACCGAGGCACGGCACCTCGCAAGGCATGCTAAGGCCTACGCTATGATCAATGGCGACCTGTACAAGAAGAGCGTCTCCGGAATTGTTCAGTGATGCATACCTCAAGAACAGGGGAAGCAACTACTGCAGGACATTCACTCAGGAACCTATGGGCATCACGCGGCGCCGAAATCATTAGTCGGTAAAGCATTCCGACAAGGTTTTTACTGGTCGACTGCCGTCTCTGATGCAGAGCACATCGTGCGCACTTGCGAGGGATGCTAGTATTTCGCCCGGCAGACACACTTGCCGGCCCAAGCTCTCCAAACCATACCGATAACGTGGCCTTTCACCGTTTGGGGCCTAGACATGGTTGGTCCCTTCGAAAAGGCTCCCGGGGGCTACACTCAAAGGACCTTAATGACTAAGATGTCGCCTAGAGGGGGGTGAATAGGCAATTAAAACTTCTAATCAATTATAACCAATTTAAATGCGGAATTAAACTATTGGCTATTGACAAGATAATCCCCCCCACTAGAACTTGATTCAACTAGTGCAATACCAACCTAAACAAGTGTATATGATTTCAAGGCTAGGTTGATCAACTAGCAATACTAAAAGGCAAGCAATTCAATTCTATACAAGATGTATACTATAGTACGAATGAATTGCAAGAACAAAATGCGATATGTAAAGGAGACAAGGGACAAACGATTTATGACCCAGAGTTCGAATATCCACCGATATCCTACTTCTCCGTTTGAGGACCCGATCACACTTGATCAAGGGTGGGCTCCCTCTCAAGCCACTTCCTCTCGAGGACTCTCCGGAGTCTCCTCGACCACTATGGTTAGCTCCTTTCTCCACTCCCGGAGATGGCAAGCTCCAAAGCCACTTCACAATTCCTCGGGCCTCTTCACAATTCTTCACGAAGAGATCACCGAGCTCTCAACCACCAAGCCATCTAGGAGTCAGTGGCCTCCAAGAGTAACAAGCTCTTGGACACGCGCTCGAACACAATCGACGCCGAATGCTCAAACTCACGCAACTAATGTGCTAAGTGTAGGCTACCAAAGTACCACACACCTCTCACACTTCTCTCTTTCTTCACTTAGCCACAAAGGCTTTGAATCTCACAAACCAACTTGAGAGAGGAGAGGAGAGCACTAAAGAGTGGAACACAAAGTTACAACACTCCACCACCACTAGCACAAAGCAAAATGAGCAGCCCCTCCCCACTAGGAGGGCAAGGGGTATAAATACCCCTCTCCCAAAAACTAGCCGTTGGATTTGAATTAACACATCCGGACATTCCGGGCCTAGCCCCAGAATGTCTGGATGTACAAATCCAGCAACACCAAACTAGCCGTTGGGAGCACTCCAGCACATCCGGACATTCCGGGCCTCAGCCCCGGATACTCCGGATACACAAAAACAACACGTCCGGACATTCCGGGGTAACATCCCTGGACATTCCGGATGCACAAACTCCCGGACAAACCGGGAAACAAACTCCCGGTCATACCGGGATTACATCCCGGACATTCCGAACCAAACCCCGGACACTCCGGGAACCTGGCTGAGAGCAACACACAGCGGCTCTACTGCGCCCG
Organism: Stipa capillata; assembly: GCA_019208055.1. Classification (NCBI taxonomy): domain Eukaryota; kingdom Viridiplantae; phylum Streptophyta; class Magnoliopsida; order Poales; family Poaceae; genus Stipa; species Stipa capillata. Next base: position 124,771 of record JAGXJF010003338.1, read on the forward strand.
GACACTCCGGGTCTACCCGGACACTCCGAGTACCCAACTCGGATGCACCGGGAATACAACCCGGATAGTCCGGGACTACCTGGACACTCCGGGTACACAACCCGGAAGCAGCCCTAGCACAAGCTAGGCCGGTCAGACCGTCCCCTAAGGCCGGTCAGACCTCCTCCACTCAGAAAGAATCCTAGAACACCAAGTTCTAGATTTCCCGACAAACCCCGACACGCACAGAGCCTAGATTTGAGCATCCGACAACCGATATGATCGCGCAACCCATCCGTTAGCCCTCTTAATAGAACGGCTATCGAACCTATAATCCGGTCTCCCACCAAACTCCGTGAGACCGGTAAAATCGGAAACCCTAGCTAGGCATACCTTTGCCTTGAGCAATCCTTGCCGGACTTGATGAACACATCATCCAAGTCCCGTCGCTTCTAATTGCTCTTCTTAGCTTATCATCAACTCCACTTGAGCTTGATGACGATCTTCATCCTCGCTTCTATCTCGATCCTCTCTCCATCTTCAGAAGCTTGATGAAGTCCAATTGATAGCTCCCCATGCATCAAGTATGGGAGGCTTTTCTCTTTTCATCTTCTTCACTGGTTCACCACCAAGGCTTGAACCGCAAGCATCAAGTTCATGAGTCCTCACCATGCTCGACTTGATCTTGCTCTTCCATTTGGCACATATGAATAACTCGATTCATCTCTTGCCACCATATGGATCTAACCCCAACTCACTCTCAAACACATAGCATGTGGGGTTAGTCCATAAACCTAAATTGACAATCTCATACCTTTGTCACTTGCTCCATCTACCGCAAGCGACAAAGTCTTCTTTGCTTGATTGTCAACTTTCTTCAATCCAACTTATGGATTTAATCTTCAATCCTTTAGCTCAACATATGAGCCCATGGATCCTAACCCCCAACACACTCTATCACAAAGCAAATGGGTTAGTCCATAAAACATTATTGATGAAAATATACCTTAGTCATTTGAACCACTCAAATGACTTAGCCTTCACGCTTATCACCAATCTTCTCGAGTCCAACTCATGGACTTCCTCTTGTTCTTCACTTAGCTCAACTCATGAGCTTCGCACACCTCGATCATCTTTGAGTTCACTCCTTGAACTACAATCTTGATCATCCGAGGTCTACTTCTCTCTAGCTTCTTCTTGATCACATGAGCATCACCTAGAGCTCATTGATCTCGATGCAACTCTTTTGATCTCATGGCATTCTTCAATGAATCCATGCTCTATCAACCATTGCATTACCTATGGAACAACCTTCAAACAATTCTCAACACAATTGTTAGTCCATAGGTATTGTCATTAATTACCAAAACTACACTTAGGGGCTATATAAACCTTCATACACACACCTTTTCATCACCGTCAATAAGTTTACTAAGTGGATTGAAGCCAAGCCAGTAGCCACGATTACTACCAAAAAAGCCGTCGAGTTCTTTTTGGACATCGTCTACCGCTTCGGCGTTCCCAACAGCATCATCACAGACAACGGCACCCAGTTCACCGGCGGCACCTTCCTCCGATTCTGCGACGATTACAACGTTAGCCTCAATTTTGCGGCAGTGGCACACCCATGCACGAATGGGCAAGTTGAGCGTTCCAATGGTCTCATTATGCAAGGCATCCAACCTCAGATCTTCCAACGCTTAAAGAAGTTCATGGGTAAGTGGGCAGCTGAGTTACCGTCGGTACTCTGGAGCCTCCGGACTACCCCCAATCGGTCAACCGGATACACCCCGTTCTTCATGGTCTACGAAGCCGAGGCCATATTGCCGACTGACTTGGATTACGGATCCCCGCGCACTCGCACCTACGATGAAGACCAGTCGAAGGAAGCAAGACAGGACGACGTTGACCAGCTCGAAGAAGCAAGAGAAGTTGCTTTACTTCGGTCGGCCAAGTACCAACAGGGCTTACGGCGCTATCACAGCTGACACGTCTGCGGGCACGCATTCAACATTAGCGACTTGGTTCTGCACCGAGTCCAGTCCAGCAAAGACATGCATAAACTCTCCCCACCATGGGAAGGCCTGTACGTGATCGCCCAAGTGCTTAAACCTCTGTACTTTGATATTTCGAACATATAAATAAAGATTTTGTTGCTCTGCTTGTAACAAATCTTGGAGTTCCTGACTGGCCCGCTGTGCACACCCACGGCCACACATGACGGACACTCGGCGGTTACACCCTCTGGGTGCGCTCAGTCGTGCTCGGGTTTTTTCATTCGAGCAAACTATTTTAGTACTGTGTACACAGTCCGGCGTTAACTCTTTACTGTCGACCGCTGGTTTACGCCACATCCCTGCGCTACACGGGAAATAGCCCACGACAAATCTCTACGCAAGGGAGGCTATAATGGGTCGGCAAGAGCACACACAAAGGACCAACATACACACGAACGAATCCTTTTTCGAAGAAAATTGACAAACTTAAAAGTCAAATCGATTGCAAAACATACGTAACAAGTATCCACTCGGACTCCCTGAGCACCTGACCTACATATTTTACATGTCTTTTTCTACAGACCGACGCGCTCAATAAGGGAGTTTGTTGTTCCCTCGACAGCCTTCATTAACTCCGGGATGTCTTCATCAGGAACATCGGCGGCATATCCCTCCCCGATCGCCTCCATGTCGAGCAGCGGGTAATGGGACTTCGCCACCACAAGCGACAGCACGGCCCCGGATCACGTAGCATCCGACAGCAGACGCTTTGCCTCGTCCGGTACCTGCCGGAGACGCTCCGCAATCGTGTCTGCATGGTCCGGGACCGGGTTGTCCTCCCACAGGGCGTTGCAAGCTATATGACCCGCCACCTGCAAGGACTTGGCTGACTCGCTGACCTTCCTGAGACGACTTTGGAAAGCTACAGAGGCAGAACAAGGGCGTAAGCAAAACGATTAGTGGACCCTAACCGACTAGCACCTGAGTCAAAAACTTACTGGCATCGGAGTCTGCGGCCCTCTTGTTCGCCGCCTTGACAGCCTCCAGAGAGTCTGCGGCCCTCTTGTTCACCGCCTCGACAGCCTCCAGAGCCCGCCTCAGGCTGCCGTCCATGATGGTCGCCTTGCTCTCCAGGTGCTTCACGCGAGCCCTCTCCGTCCCGAGCATCTTCTGAAGCTTGGAGGCCCTGTCTTCGACGAAATCAAGTTCCCTGACACGGGCCTTCATCGCCTCGAGTTCCACCTTGAGCTCAAAGGCCTCATTTTTAGCAGCTACAGAAGACGAGTTAGCACGGCAAGAAACAAAAGCAACCAAAGGAACTCGGTTTCCTTACCTTGAGCTCGGGCAGCTTCCTGGGAAAGGCCCACCCTCAGAGCGGTGATCTCAGCCCCTCACTTGTGGGCCACGTCCTCTGCCGCCTGGAGGCTCCCCGTTAGTTTATCCCACTCGGCCTTGCGACGCCCGAGTCGGTCAAAAACCGACAGCTGCTCCTGAAGGAAGACGATTTTGTCTTGGGACCGACGGTTTAGTTTCTGCAAAGAAGTAACAGAAAAAGTTAGCCACCTAGGAAGAATTGTCAAGACCCTCCACTCGGTCCCTTGGACCCAGCGGAGGCTCGGGGGCTACACCCTCTGGGTGCACTGATCGTGCACCCAGATTGGAATCTATAGAATAAGTAAAAGACCTTCTGCCCGACTACTCTAGTCGACCGAAGGCTCGGGGGCTACACCCTCCGAGTGCACTGATCGTGCACCAGAGTAAAATCTATGAAAGGCATAAGAGATCCTCCGCCCGACTGTTCCAATCGGCCGGAGGCCCGGGGGCTACTCCCCATTGGGTGTACCAGTGATACACCCGTAGGTGAAAAATAAAAGCGGAAACGCGAGGGCGAAGATCTTACCTGCATCAGTAGACGCAACCTGCCGTTCAGCAGGTTGGCACCTTCTTTCACCATCTTCATCAGAGCTGGGAGCATCTCTCCAAGTTGGGTGGCGACATCCGTCGCATCGTTCCATTCCTCTTCCTCCCGGACGTCATCGATCTCCCAGATGATTAGGTTCGGCCGGACAGGGTCCGTGTGTCGGATCCGGAGCAGCTGGATCGCTAGCTCGAAGCCCGGCAGGGGAGGCGTAGCACGGTCAATCTCCTCCATCGTGGACAGTAGTTTGAGACCGCCCCAGTAGTCCGGTGGGGCTGTTCCTGCTGGACTCGGGCCCGCTTTCCCCGGCGCCCCCGAGCTCGGACCCGCGTCCCCTGACGTAGCTGGGGACGGTGCTCCAGCGGGGGGACTCCTCCGGCTGAGGAGCAGAAGGCGAGGCCGAGGGCATGCCATCTCGCCCGGGAGAAGGCCGAGGGGATGGAGTCGCAGCCGCCCTCGGAGGAGACGAAGGCCGGGCATCTGACCCGGCTGGTCCCCGCCTGGGCTGGACCCTGGGGCACTCGACGACGCCTTCAGGACATCTCCCGTCCTCTGTGTCCTACGAAAAAACACCTAGACACGTCAAGTTCAGAGGACAAAACAAGCAAAGTGACATTCACCAAAATGGCTTACTTGGTAGATCGAGCAACAGGAATATGCTTCCTGGACCTCGGGGCCTGCTGCTTCGACGTGTCGGCCGTGAGGGTCAGCGACACCGTGGAGCTGCTCTACTCCCCGAAGGCAGCGTTGGCAATCCTTTTTTCCCCCTGACTAGGAGGGATTTCGTCCCCGGCCACTGAAGGAACCCCTGTCCCCCCGGGCCACCAGGTCAAGACGGGCAGGCAAGCCGCCCTGTCCCCCCGGGGTGGCGCCAACAGACGGCTCCCGCCTCCTTCACCAGATAAGCGGGGTGTCGTCATCATCATCTTCCTCTTCTGCCGGAGCCGGCGCACTCGGCGGAGGAGCGCTGGGCGCCGCCACGGCGGGCGTTTTCCCCGTTGAAGGCCCGGCTCCGGAGGAAGATGCGCCAGCCGTCCCCCATGATGGTGTCCCACTGCTGGGGACGTCGGTGTATTGCGGCTGGTTCCAAATCTCCTTCTCCAGAAGGGAAATGTCGGAACTAAAGCCGAAGAGAACCTGCAAGTCAGAAAACGCAGATATAACCCGAACCAGACTCGGCGGCATGACAAATAAGAAGAGTTGGGAGATTGATTGCTTACCCAGCTTGGGGGATTCGATCTGCTGAAGGGCGGCGGCCACCCGGACAGATCCAGATTTATCCCTTGAGCCATGAGCTTCTCGACTTAGCATTGGACATCCTCCTCCGAGAGCTCCTCGGTGGATTCTCGGGTCGCGTCCTGCTTGCCGGCATATTCGAACATCGGGTGGAGCACTTAGCTTCGCGGGCTGCACTCGCCACCGGATGAAGGTGGAGACGACGATGACCCCGGTGACTCCGGCTTTGATCGTCTCGGCGAGCTGCGACATGATGACCGTGATTCAGTCCTGCTCCCAGTCTAGCGGCGGCTCGGACCAGCTTGGTTTGACCTCCGGGGGCTGAACCACGAACGCCGGGAGCGACGGCGCAGGATTGGCACAGTAGAACCAATTCGCATGCCATCCCTTATTAGATGTCTGCAATGGCAGGTTTAGGTAGTGCTTCGCCGCTCCGGACCTCAATTGGAACTCGACGCCTCCCACCACACTCGGGCTGTCCCTGCTCGGCTATGGCTTCACGACAAAGAGGTGCTTCCACAGTGCGAAGTGCGGCTCGATGCCGAGGAAGCACTCGCATAGCGTGATGAAGCACGAGACGTGGAGCAGGCTGTTGGGGTTGAGGTTGTGGAGCTCTAACCCGTAGTAGTAGAGCAGCCCTCGCAAGAAGGGGTGGACGGGCACGGAAAAGCCCCGCTGGAAGAAGGAACCATGGATGACCATCTCGCCCGTGTTCGGGGAGGGGAATCCCTCCCCAGCAGCGGTGCGCCATTCGACCAGCTCTTTCAGTGGCAGCACTCTCGACCTCACTAGAGTTCTCAGCCGAATCTCAGTCGCCGTTGATTTCACCCATGGAGCCATCAGATCAACGGGGGAATTCTTCTCGCTCAACAGTTTCCACACCAATAAGTCCTCCTCCACTTCGGTCGGATCTGCTTCCCACTCAGGGGCTTGCATCCAATGCCAGCGGGGCAGAACTAGGGTTTTGGTGTGCGGCGGCGCTCTCAAATCGGCTGGGCACAAGGAAAACAAAGGGGATTTGGGCGCAAAGGAGGCAAAGCATATACTGGAAGGAGTGAGTGGATCCCGCCGCTTTCCCAGCCTTATAAAGGGGAACGGTTTCGGCGGCGCGACTCTTCCGCTTCCACGCGCGCGTGATTTTTCTGCACCCACGATACGCCTCTTCAGATTCCACTACACGGAGTAATGGCCCACGTCACGACTCCTCAACACCCACGACGCGGCATCGCCATGGTCTGTGCCTGTTAACAAAAGGGATCCAACGGTTGGCCTTCTGGGGTTAAATAGCCGTTTGGAATACACCCCCATAAAGAGCGACTGTAACGTGCTTCCAACTAGCCGCTAGTCGGTTACCAATTGACCCAGAACCGAACGTTACGGTTTTGAAGGGTTTCAAGGATTGGCCTCCAGCAGGAACGTAATCACTTGAATACACCCGAGTGAAGGGCAGTTATGGTGCGCCTTCAACAGGCCACTAGTTGGACGCCGAGCAACTCGGAGTCACCGGTTTCTCCACCCGGACTGTCCGTGAGCTTCACTCCAGGGTTCCAGGGTCTGGAATTTCCGGATTCAGTGGAATGTCTGGGTATCAAGCTTCGTCACTCAGAAATCCAGGCACCGTAACTTGTGTTCTGGTTCTGACGTAAATTTCGGAGGCATTCGTTCAGAGGGACACTAGCTGGACCCGAGCCACTCGGGAAACCAGGTGCTACTCGAGAATTCAGTCGGGATTCAAGGTATGTCCCACGCTGGGCTATCAGCCAGTCTCCATCTGCTGGAACTGACCGGATACCACCAGGACTTACCTGTTATTAGCTCACCTGCCATGATATTCCAGCCCTACAGGTGAATATCACTCGGCTTATTATCTCTACTTCACAGCAGTTCTATAAGTCCCTCACAATCTTCCTGCAAGCCACAACAAGGCGCGCTCAGGCAGGTGCCGCTCAGGAAAAGGAAGAAGGCAAAGGCACTTGGCTTGGATGTTACCCCGACAAGCTACAGCCAGATCATGAAGGACTCGGGGGCTACTGACGATGGTATGGCACCTGGGTATCGTCAAGGAGGACGAATCTAGCCCTCTGGACATAGGGTGGGCCGGGCCGACTACTCGGAGTCCGACTTCTACACGGGGGCGCCTCATCGACTTGGAGTACAAGATAAGGATAAATACTTACCCGGCAATCCCAGATTCTGTTGTAACTAATTAGGAAACCAATCTGTAAACCGATCTGGACTCTTGTAACCCTACCCTGGCCACCTATATAAGGTCCGGTAGGGATCTCCGATCGGTATCTGATCATAGGCCATAGCCATAGCCTCATAAGCTTTCATACGCTCTCATATTCTCATTCACACAAACCCTAGCAACCTTGAGATCTGTTCTCGAAGGCTTGCGGCACTCGGGATTCAAGCAATACCAGCCACCAAACACAGGACGTAGGTATTACCTCTCTTTAAGGGCCTGAACCTGTATAAACATTGTCTCCCGTGTGCACCCATCTAGATCTACTGTGCTCACACTGCCTCATATTCATTATTGCGGATATAAACACCGACAGTGGTATTGAGAGAGCAGTAAGGAGGTAGTGGCGGAGAGGAGAACATGGCGGGTTGGCTGAGAGGCTGGCTGGATCCAGCGACTGGTATTGGTGACGGGAAGGTGGAGGTGCAGGATTGGAAAGTGAGCTGAAGAAGAGGGAGCGATGAGGGAGCGAAGGGAGGTCATGCGTATGTGGTGGGGAGACCACAATTGGGTGGGTTAGGGTTAAGTGAGTTACGTCGATCACGCGGCCACAGGTTCATCTAATGAGTCAAGCCAGTTAGCCATAAATGGTTAGGTCAAATAGCCCATCTATGATGTCATAGAATTCACAAACACAGTTATTTTCAAAAACTGTCTATGATCCCACTCATCATAGACAATTTTCTTAACCGTCTTCGATGTCCATTTAAAATAAACCTGTCTATGATGAGGCTAATCTCAGACATTTTGATGAACCATCTGTTATGAGGCATCCAGGATGATTGTTTCTATAGTAATTACTCTTGGAGATTGACGTCTCCTAGATGAATAGATGTTCTTGGTGATCCTTCAAGAAGATTGTGAAAGGCCCCAAGTGTTTGTGAAGGTTTGGGATTCACCTATTGCAAGGTAAAGAGATCGCCACAAGAGGTGGGGACTTTAGAAGGGCTAGGTCCTTTGAGGAAAGTGCTCAATTCGGATACGACTTAGATCATTGGATTAAGTTTTCTCAATGGAAACGTAGAATACTGCCTAATATCTAAACTTTGATAACAAACATCGTTGCATGCTCCATTGTTTGGTTGTTTCTACTGCTCAATTACTTTCCACACTTCACACCCCTCTAATTGAATTATATCATTGAACCCCTAGGTTATATCCCCTTGCTTTTTCAACTTTTTCCTCGCAAAAAGAAAGATTTAGGTTTTGAGTTCCTAAGAAAAATGGACCGATCCATCCCCACTACTAACAGAAACCCACATCTAGGATTGGGATCACTGATGTAAGCCGTCCCTAACGGGTCATCTGGCTATTCGTTACTAATGTAAGCCGTCACTGACGGGTTGTTCCGCTACCCGCCACTGATGACTTCAGCAGGTCGTTGAGGTCCAACCAGAAGAATTCATTAGTGACGGGTTATAGATAGCCTGTCACTGATGAGTCATCATTGATGGGTCGCTAAGCTGCCCATCACAAATGAAGGGCACTCATCATGGATGGGCTCCCTTCTGGGCCGTTAGTGTTGTCATCAATGATTGGTTGTTAATGAGCCCTTCTACGGGGGAATACAAGGAGTCGCGACATCACAAACGGGTTGTAACTAAGCTTGTCTGAAAGGGTCAATGAGTAGTACTGAGGCAATTTATTATCGCGGGAATATGAGAAATTGCAGATGTGTACACACTAGACCGAGTTCCCTAGTTCCTTGTACAAAGGGAGCAGCTCCTGTGCCTAGCCTCCTATCCATCTAAACTAAGCTCCTTGAGCCCAGCCTCTTCTCCTTCTTCCTACAGTCAATCGATCGACCTCGACAATTCGCGCGCGTTAAGATGGCCACCGAAAGCTCCTATGACCTGAGACTATAGCTCGCACAGGTCACCATGGATTCCCTAGGCTTCAACGCCTATGGGGCATCCGACGGCAACCTACTTTGTCACCGAGAATGTGTTGCGTAAGAAGTTCTCCCGCGGGACCTTCAAGGTGGTTGATCACCATGAGACAGGGAAGTACCTCGTCCATAGCAGTCAAATCCCCTACATCCAGCAACTCCACGAGAAGTTCATCAAGTGGGGTGAAGAACCAGTTAGCTTCTGGAGAGTTAATTCAGTCGCCCGGCTTGAGCAGGATCCTCTCAATCAAGATGTTGAGCTAGAGGAATTTTATAAAGAGGAGTATTTATTTTTTTAAATTAGTTATGAATTATTTTAATTCTAGGTTTTTCATTATGAATTTGCATGTAAATCCATTAAAAACTATATATTTTATATATTATCTACCATGTATGACAGAGGATTGCGCCAAACTATTATTGTCTCTCGGAGTATGTTTATACATTTGTGAAATACTCGCATCTAGGATTGGGATCACTAACGGGTAAGGCCAGCCCGTCACTCATGTAAATCGTTAGTGACGGGTTGTTCGACTACCCGTCACTGCTAACTTCACCAGGTGGTCGAGGTTCGACCCCCAGAAGTCATTAGTGACGGGCTACGGAGAGGCCCGTTAGTGATGAGTCCACGAATGATGCATCTTTTTGCATCTGCAGAACCACCAACAAATATCTGGAGTTTGCACTTGTATTATTTTTACCACGTGCGATGAGATGATTGTGTACAAAACCTTATCAAAAAGTGTTGTCTTGAAATTTTCTGAAAACACTTCTAATTTTCCTTTCTTTGCTTTCTTTCTTTGCATCAATCTATAAAAGAGAACCCATCCCCTATTCATCACAAACACTTGCTAAACACTCGCTAGCTCAAGGGGTAGCCTCTCTTCATGAACATTCTAGGGTTCAAGGTTTATGTTCCATGGAGTGCAATTTTCGCCAAGTGGTCGAAGTTCGACCCCCAAGCAGTCATCAGTGATGGGTTACGGAAAGACCCTTAATGATGAGTCATTAGTGATGGGTCTCTAGGCTACCCGTTAGTGATGAGAGACACTACTCAGTGACGGGCCACCTTAAGGACCGTCGGTGTTGTCATCAGTGATGGGCCCTGTTATAGCTCATCAATGACATTATTTATCATTACTAATGGTGTAAGTGGCTGACCCATCAATGGTGACATGGAAACCATATATAAGCAGCATGCCTCCATCGTATGCGTTAGTGTGTAATTTACCTAACTGCAACTAGCTTTAGCGTATATATTATACATCCAAGTAACAAATTCATGTCGTATGCATTAGTGTAGGATCTATGGATGGATCAATGGATCAAAGCTAGATGTATGGGATTAACTGTGTGAGCTAAGTGTACATATCTACTTTGTTCGGGTTTGTTAGAGTCAACTGAGAGGATATGTTGAGGAAAAAATGAATCAAATGTGTTGTCCATGTCGTAGGTGTAAAAATGAGGAGATCATGGAGATGACAAAGGATTTGAAGTCCCACTTGATTGTAATGAGTTTCATGGATGGTTTTACATGTTGGACATGTTATGGTATAGAGCTAGAAGTCGACTTTGGTAAAGAGCTAGAAGTGAAATTTGGAAATGTCGAGGCAGATGAAGTCAATTTTGAATCATCTGATTGGGATATGGCCAATGACCACAGCGATGGAAGAGAGTGCAATAAGTTCCTTGGCTTGTTGGAAGACTCAGAAAGACCCTTGTTTCTGGGATGCATAGCAAAGTACAAGTAGTTGGCTGCCGTGCTTGAACTACTCAAGGTCAAGGAAAGCAATAATTGGTCTGACGTAAGCTTCACAAAGTTGTTACGACTCATGGCAGACATTCTTCTAGAGGAAAACTTGTTGCCGACTAGCGCCTACAAGGCCAAGAAGGTCACTCTCTTCTTGGATTGGAAGTAGAAAAAATACATCCATATCTGAACGACTGCATATACCACAAAGAGTATGCAGACCTACACAGAGTTCGATGTGCAAGGCATCCCGATACAAGCATAGTAATAATAATCAAGACGATAGGAGTGATGATGATAAGGAGGTAAAGGCACCTCCTGCTAAGGTGGCTTGGTATCTTCCTGTCATTCCCCGTTTGAAGCGTTTGTTTGCTAACGACATGGAGGTAAAACTGATGCGTTGGCGCTCAAAGGGGCATAAGGACGATGGAATAATGAGATACCCTGCTAATGCATCCTAGTGGAGAAATGTTGATAGGGTATTTCCAAGCTTTGGTCAGGAGCCAATAAACATAAGGTTTAGAATGGGTATGGACGGAATCAACCCATTCGGTAACATGAGCAGCCGACACAGCACATGGCCCGTGCTTCTCTTTATCTACAACCTTCCTCCTTCGCTTTGTATGAAATGAAAGAATATTATGCTGTCAATACTCATTAAAGGGCCGAGACAACCTAGAAATGATATTGATGTGTACCTATAACTACTGAAGGAAGATCTATGGACAGTATGGCAAGAAGGGGTGGAGGTCTGAGACGTAGACAAACAAGAGAACTTCAATCTACACACCTTGTAGTTTATAATGTCAATGATTATCCTGCGTATGGCAAGTTGTCCAGCCAGAGTGTAAAAGGAAACAACGGATGTGTCCAGTGCATAGATGAAACAACGAGTCTGTATTTGAGCCACTCGTGCAAAACCATGTAGATGTGTCACCGTAGTTTCTTGCCTACAGATTACCCATACAGGAGGTGGAAGAAACAGTTCAAAGGATAGAAAGAGGAAGGTTCATGCCCGAAGCAAAATGTCGGGAAAGATATCTATGATATAGTCAAAGATATCAATGTTTTGTTTGAAAAGGAACAAAAACTGAGGAAATATGACCAAAAAAGAAGAGATTAGTATTTTGAGACTTGCCTTATTGGGAGGTGCTAAATCTCCGTCACAGCCTCGATGTCATGAACGTAGAGAAGAATGTGTGTGACATCTTGATTGGTCTCTTACTCAACATTCTCGACAAGACAAAGGATGGTGTGAATTCATGGCTTGACATGTAGGATATGAGAATTAGACTTGAGTTATCCCTGAGAGAAGCCATGAAAGGTCGAACGTTTCTCCCCCTGCTTGTTACACTCTATCAAAGGTCGAGAGACGACAATTATGTGAGTGTCTTTATGGTGTGAAAGTTCCATCCCGTTATTCTACCAACATAAAGAAACTTGTTTCCATAAAAGATCTAGCATTAATTGGCATGAAATCCCATGACTATTATGTGATGATGGCACAGATCCTACCTATTGCACTTAGAGGTATCTTGCCAAGTGATGTCCGCGAGACAGTCACAAACCTATGTAGTTTTTTCTATATGATTTCTTAGAAATCAATCGACCCCGAGCGACTGCATAAACTACAGTATGAGGTGGCTATGATAATATGCCAACTTGAGATTTACTTCCCTGCAACGTTTTTCGATATCATGATCCATCTCTTGATCCATATTGTGTTCGAGATAAAAATATTGGGAACCATGTTCCTATACAGCATGTACCCATTTGAGATGTACATGGGTATTCTAAAGTGCCATGTTCATAATAGATGTAGGTTGGAGGGGAGCATTATCGAAGGTTATGCTACCGAAGGACCGAATATACATGATCAACTAGTAGAGTGATAATGATGATATGATGAGATGATTGGCAAGAGGACCATCATCCACGATGGTTACATGGAAAGGATACAACATAAACGGATACACATTTTTTACGAAGGCTCAAGGCAAAAAAAAGCATGTACCAAAACAGTAGAGTCCGGATAGAAGCTTTTGGTCTCACCGGGATTATGAGCAACTACTATGGCTTCAATCAAAAGATTTGGGAGCTTGTCTATGTATGTAGCAAGATCCTCTTGTTTAATGCTGTTGGGTGAATCTCAATGATGTGCATGTCAACAAGCATAACTTCACTACTGTCAATCTAGAACATCAAAGAAGAGTCATTCGTCCTTGCTAGGCAGGTTGTCCAAGTCTTCTACATAATCAACCCAGTAAATAAGAAGCACCACATAGTGAGGAATGGAAAAAGGAATACTCTAGGAGTTAACGGTGTAGTGGATGAAGAAGCTTATAACCAATTCAATGATGAGGAACCTCCTCTCGGAGATGATATCATGCAAGTTGACGAAGAACCAAATGATGAAGCTGCGTACATATATGTTCTGTGATGCGATTGTATCGATATGTGCTATGATGATGGTTGTATATGTGATGTTATCGTAGATACAACTCTAGACAGTAAACTTATGGCACCCCCAAACGGCTACAGCGACCGTCGGCGGTGCACGAGGAGTACGAGCGAGTATGACCCTCCGATTGTCTGTCGAGGTGAAGCAACCGATGAAGAGCTCTTTACCGGGGCAGGGGAACCTACTGATTTACTCTTCTCCTCTGGTGCTTGTGACGATGCTGGTGCTGCTGAACGCGCCCTAGACATGTAGGGGGCAGCAGACCGTGCAGGAGGGGGTGGAGCTGACTTGACCGTTCCAGGTGTCGATCTTGTGTCGCTGAAGTTGCTCTTTGGCTTTTGCTGCCTTCCCTGCAATTCTTTTTCTGCCAACATAGCAAGCTGGAACAATCTATTGAGAGAGTTATAATCCTTATAGTCAACTATGTCTTGTATCTCACGCCTTAATCCCCCAAAGAATCTTGCCATTTTCTCCTCGTCATCCTCAACTACCTCACAACGCAACAAATCTATTTCCTTGGTTTAAGCGTTGCAATTTTTTGCGCATTTCACGTTTATAGGTGGGAGGAACAAATCTACTACGCATAGCTCTCTTTAACCTAGGCCATGTATCCGGTGCTAAACCGGCTTTTACTAATTCATTCCACCAAATGATAGCAAAATCAGTGAACTCACTAGTGGCTTGTCTAACTCTATGAATTTCTAGAACTAGATGGAAATTGAATTTTTGTTCGACTGTCATCTCCCAATCCAAATAAACTTCAGCATCATAGGAACCAGAAAAAGATGGTATACTGAACTTAACATTAGCATAATAATCATCATGTGCACATCTAGGACGAGGATTTGTGTCATTACCTCCCCTACCTTGTCGGCGTGGCTGTCGTCGTTCTTTATGTGCCGCGTGAGGAGCGGGGCGACCTCCAGCTGGAAGTCCTGCTCTGGCGGCAGCTCGGTCATACTCATCCTCATCTTGATCAGTGTCATCCGCCTCGAGATCCTCCGATTCAGCTCTATCGGAAGGTGGCTACTTCTCTAGGTTATCTATCCTGGTGATGAGGGTGGCGATACTCCTCTCTATCCTCTCTAATCGATGCTCATTATCTTGGTTGCTCTTGCTAATATTTGCATTGATATCTCGCAGCATCGTTTGAAGCTCTAATTTAGAAACACATTCATCTCCATCATCTTGATGTGCCGCTGGTGATCCTGTCATGGTTAGTGAAAACAAGGAACACACAAATGTATAAAGCTCCTACGAACTACTAGGGTGTGGAGTCGCTCTCACTCAAGCGTCTAACCACGCTCTTGCAAAGTTCTTACCAACGTAGCAGGTGGTACAACCGGTGGCTTGTTTGTGATACCGTTGAAGACGTGAGTGTAGCGATTGCCGGGTTGAAACGGTACTGATCAAAAGAGAGTGGAGCTTGGAAGGTCAATTTGGTAGCAAGGATTAGCAAAGTTCGACAACAGTTAGTAAAGCTAAATAATAATTCAAGGTACTTGTCTCAGTTGCTGGCCTAAACGTGTTCCTAGAAACGAGTATAAGCACAGAAGTATACCAAAGTACCAAACAGCACCGAAAGGGTTTTTTTTCTTCTTTTTTTCCTTCTTTTTTTCTTTTTTTCGCAAAAGTGCTCAAAGAATCAGGCGAAAGGGAAAAAATAGACTACCTGGGATTAAAACTTCCAGAACTCTATTTTCCAAGGCGAATTTGGCCTCGAAAATTTTGTCAAAACTGACATTGTCAGTCGGGATCAGATGCAATTTTTCGTTCCGGTCGTTTTGCCGAGTGGTAGAGCTCAAACGGAGTTCGTATGACAAAGTTATGGCTGTTTTACCGAGGCACTATGGAATCGACTCCGACTAGGGTTCAGAGTTGTATTCGGATATCTCAAACCCTAAGTAACGGCTTGTGACTAAGAACACAAGTCTAAACCAGCAACCTGACATCGACTATGAATCAAAACTCAGCAATACGACACTGTGACGAAATTGCAACGGCTCGGAGCTCTCAGACAGTGAAGGTGACATGCCCTAGAGGACTACAATTTTTTTTGGCTATATCTGGAATTCTGAGACGATGACAAAACTAATTGGATACAATGATACCTGACGGGCAACCGAAGCTCTCATACCACTTGATGCGTACGGGAGTGCCCGATCTTCCGTCAGGAAGGGATAATCACGATTGTGGAGAACTCGACGTTGACGATCCAGCTTCCAATCAGAACTGATCCGAACCCTGCGATCGCTACACCACGGCTCCGTTGGTTATCAACCTCGCGCGAACGCGGTTGACCTCGCCAAGAAGGCTTATCCCTGCATGCGAATCGAGAACACAAGCAAGAACACAGTAGAAGCAATCTCACAAACGAGATGAATGTTTGATTACTCGAAGTGGGGTTCTACAAACTGATGAAATCAGTGAGACTGCGATGGCAGAATAATTCTAAGCAAAACCCACCCTAAACAATGACGGCTACCAAGTATTTATACCTAGGGTTTCTGAGAGTTTCACCCTAAACCTGGGCTTAAAACCTGAAACGAACACAAGGCCCGAAGTGGCCCAAAACGGTGTCGCAGCACCTGACGACTTATTCTGACAATTTCAATGTCTCTGTAATTATTCATAACGTGGCATCAGATCCATTGGAAAGGTGTCATTGTTATCTTTCCAACGTATACAAGAACTCTTCAATCAAACTCCGTATGAGAAAGTTATGCCCCAATTATGTAGGTGTTGTCTGCTGAAAACCGAACCGAATTCGAAGTTGAAGTGGAGTCCGACTTGACTTGGGATGGCGCCTCATCCTCTTGTGGCTGGTCCAGTGGTGCTTCTCCCATGTTCCTAAGAATCAAAATATCACCATTAAGTAGCATCCCATCCTTAGCCACATAATTATGGATAGCAAGAAACGACCGCACCTCATGATTAAGTCGTCGGGCACGGGAACGGGTGATTGGTCTTTGGATGATAGTGTGGGAGATGTCCTCATCAAGCACCTTGCCTCCCAACAGAAAAACCTAGCGCTCGAGGACATGGCTGAGAGCGCTTGTGGCCTTCCCTAACCAAAATTTTTGATGCCCACCAGCGTAGCAAGGAGTGCATAGATGCTTCTCTTGGCATGGGCACTTCGCATGCGACAAGGACCAATAATTAACGCACGAGGGCTACAATCATTTAGTGTATGATGACGATGACGCATGACACTCGATGGTGACAAACACTCGGTGCTCGATGGTGACAAACACATGACACTCAATGGTGGCAAACACTTGGCACTTGATAGTGCGTGTAAGAACATTTCTGCCTTACTTTGACGTACATATGCCTGTTTCAACGTCGCGGGGAACTTACCGTCGCACGACCCCGGAGGGAAGGGACACTCTATCCCAGACGGATATGGCTCGACATCGGAGGGAGTTTACCGTCACGCGACCCCGGAGGGAGGGGACACTCTATCCCAGATGGAGGTGGCTCGACATCGCGGGGAGCTTACCGTCACACGACCCTGGAGGGAAGGGAAACTCTATCCCTGACGGAGATGACTCAACATCACGAGGAGCTTACCGTCGCACGACCCCGGAGGGAAGGGACACTCTATCCCAGACGGAGATGGCCTGATATCGCGGGGAGCTATTCGTCACACGACCCCGGAGAGAAGGGACACTCTATCCCGGATGGAGGTGTCACGACATCGCGGGGAGCTTGATGACATGTCGATGCGTTAAGCCCTTCGATGCTTGGTCGAAGCGGCACGGGCAATGCGGACGTGCGTGTGACTGATGTCGATGATGATCCCGTGCAGTGTCGACGACGATAGGAGTGAAGGACACACACTCTGAAGTGGCAGGTGGTCACCAGGACGACGAGGTCGTGTGATGTCACCGGGGGCAAGCGTGCTCGTCTGCAAGTTCAAACACACGCTCGCAGGCGGCGTAGCCATGCCCCGACAATGTTGACATCGGGCTAGGGTGATCTTGCCGAGGACAGCCATTGAGGCCACCAAGTCTGAACCTGTGTGGCTGTCGATGACGTCAAGCTTGCGTGATGTCGCCAAGGGTGGGGCGGGGGACACTTAAGTCCGAGCGCACATATGGGCGATGTTGACGACGAGCCCCTGGTGCTGCCGAGGGTGGGCACGGAGGACGCCAAGGCTGGGAGCACGGACGAGGGCGATGTCAACGACACGTCCCTTGTGTTGCCGAGGGCGAGCGCGGACGAGGGTGATGTCAACGACACTTCCCTTGCATCACTGAGGGTGGTCGCGGAGGACGCCAAGTCCGAGAGCGCAGATAAGGGCGATGTCAACGATGCATCCCTAGTGTCACCGGGCCTGAGAGCACGCGTGGAGATGATGTCAGTGGCGAGCTGTAACACCCATTCTACCCTATAAATAAGTTCTGGCGTTCTTCATGCATACATGGCATCATCCATGCACAACCCTTGCATAAACTTGAATATTGAAAGGTTATGTTTTGTAGAATATGTACATATCTCATCCTTAAAACTCAATTTTTGTAAATTAACACCAATCAACTTATTTGGATAACTACCAAAACTCAAACTTATTTTGGTCTTATTTTCCAACAATAATTTTATGTACAAGTTTTAGCTCTCTGTGTTCATCCGGAAGTTGGTCCGGAACCTCCGGACGGAGCCTCCGGGGTGCTCGGAAATTTCGGGTGGCCTCCGAATTAACTTCCGGATGAGTCCAGAGAGGGTTGAGCGAGAGTTGTCCGGCCGGAGGTTCGATCCGGAACCTCCGAGCTGAATCTCCGGGCTGTCCGGAAATTCCAGATGGTCTCCGAGCTATTTTCCGAGGGAGTCCAGAGAGCATGTGGGTGATCCCGGTGCAACTGGAGGTCCCATCCGGAGCCTCCGGGATGAACCTCCGGATGAGCCCGGATTCCGGCTGGACTCCGAATTGATTTCCGAGAGGGTCCGGAGAGGGTGAGCGGCCATTTTGTGAAGGCCGGAGGTTCACTCCGGAACCTCCGGGTGGTACGTCCGGGCTGCCCAACTCCGGACCATTTCCGAGCTACTTCCGGGTGAGTACCCGAGTGTCAGGTCTTGGCCACCATGTTGCCACCGCCGGTTGGGGGCGATGGGCGGTGGTGCCTCCGTGGAGAGCTCGCCGGCCTCCATATAAAAGCCCGCCAGGACCCCCTTTCCCTCTTTTTCTCCTCCCCGGCCAAATCCCCTTCTCCTTTTCTTCTTCCCGAGCTCATCCTCTTCAGCCGGCGCCTTCTTCTCCAACTCCGGCCGCGGCTCCGGCGAGCTCGAGCCGCCACTCCGGTGAGCCAGCCCCTCTCCTTTCCCTCCCCCTTCCCGCATTCTTCTTCTTCTCCCCTCACCTCTCCTCCTCCTTTCTTGCTCAGGTCCAAGCCGAAGGCCCCAGCTGCTACCTCCAGTCCGTCCGGAGCTCCTCCGGGCTGTTCTTCCTCAGTGAAGCAAGGGAAAAAGTGGGGCAGGTTGTGGGTGTGCTTAGCATTTAGGGTTTGGGGCAGGGATAGCTGTTGAATTGTTTCCAACCTTTGGGTAAATTGCTAAAGAGGTATATAGTCCAAATTTGAACAAATCTATATTTTCAAATCCTTGTAGAATTTCTATTATTTGGTTCAACCACAATGTCCCAATTGACAAGTACATGTAATCAATATTTCATTGTATAAAGATGATTCCTCATTTGCACTGATTTCCAAACTTTGTACCTAACGTTATGTAAATTTGAAATACCTAATTCCTACTTTAGTAGTTGCTTCTCGGATTATCTTCTCCAAAACATTACCCTAGGTATAACCATTTGTCGTGCATATCAATGTTTAACCCTAACTAAAGTTTAACTTGAATAAGCCATGCATATCATTGCTAGGATAACTCCTTTAATTCTATAAGTTCAAAGTGAGGCATGTTTCTTATTATAAACCCCTAGCATCCATGAAATATCTTAGCATTTCATGTCTAGCATTTCCATCATGCATACATGCTGGAACTCATTTCTTTTGTCGTTTCCTTTCTGGTGCCTCGTGTTGCTTGCGATAGAGGCCGAAGAGGAAGATCCCCAAACTGTTGAGCTCACCCAAGTCTCCAAATCCTACGGCCAAGGCAAGCAGAGCTTGTTGCATTCTTCTATCCTCCGTAATTATGTATACGCGTGAATGCTTGTTTGAATCGTATGTTGGATTTGAGCACACTAGCATGCGTAGGGTGTATCGCTATGTTGAGAACTTCAATTGTTGCCCGATTAACTCAACCTGTTAAGGTGAGATGTGAGAGCCGAGGGGGTGCACGTTGAATAAGGTTGGTATTGATTGGAGGTGAGGGCAACCTAGGAGTAAGTAGAGTTTTGTTGCCATACCAACCCGAGGTTACTTCCCGTGTCACTTTCCTGTTAACACGTGGACGTTACCGAGAATTGATGCCGGGGTGTAGTTGAGATAAGTCTCAGGCCCTGGAGCCTTGCAACCTCCAGGGGTAATGCACTCACTATACTCAGGGTAGTCACATTGTCGGTAACGGTTCGAGAGATTGTTTGAAATTGATGCTGTGATATTCTCATTATCGTGGTCATTCTTGTATTCATGTGAAACCTGAAACATGCTTTGACTTTACCACTTATGCTTATGCCATGGACAATGTCATAGCGTTTACCATGTGTTGATTCAATGGAAACGCATCATGTTTAATTACTGTGGTAGCGAGCATGTGTAGGGCATTAAATCAAGCACGAATAAGTCTTGCGAGTACTTTTGTACTCACCTAGGATATTCCTAGACATTTGCAGGTGAGCCAACCGTTGCGGAATTTTATGATGATGCTTAGTCCGATGGTTTCCTTGGTCCGCGTTCGACTCAGGGGTGTGTTTGGCTTTTGTGCAGTAGTTGATGCACTGCTGCGGGCTTTTGTTTCGTTATCCGCTGCATTGTAAATATCTCAGTCTCGACTAAATTTACGGTTATCACCGACTGATGTACCTTTAAAGTTCACTAAGTGGGCAGCTAGTTCTATTATCATATTGTACAGTTTGTGTGATGATATTTCTTGCTGTCCAACATATGCCCCCACCTCCCGTCTGTCATGCGTGTATGTTGAATGGGGAGTGTGGCTGGTTGCATATGGAGGAACTCGTTATTTTCTTTTGATTCAAGTGAAATGCAAAGTGAATGTACGGTCCATTGCCAAAGTGAGTCATACGCGAAAGGCGTATGTGTTTGGAATCGTGATCCCTCAATCAAGCCGTGGTGATCCATACGCATTGCGTCGTATGCTGGTCGCACGGGGCAGGGGTGGGCCATAGTCCGTCGCAGGTAGCGGCTATGGTCACCGTCTTCACTAGTTGTGAATTCCTTGAATTGAATTAAAATTTCGGGTCCCTCACACGAGCGTCGCTGAGGGCGGGCGCGGAGGGCACTTAGTCCGAGAGCGCGCGTGAGGCAATGTCGACGATGCATCCCTTGCCTCGCCGAGCCTGAGAGCGCGCGTGAAGTCGATGTCAGCGGCGAGCGTCGCCGAGGGCGATGACAATGACAAGCCCCTGGTGTCGCCGAGGGCAATGACAATGACAAGCCTCTGGTGTCGCCGAGGGCAGGCACGGAGGATTCCAAGTCCGAGAGCGCGCGTGAGGCAATGTCGACGACGCATCCCTAGCCTCGCCAAGCCTGAGAGCGCGCGTGGAGGCGATGTCGGCAGCGAGCGTCACCGAGGGCGATGAGAATGACAAGCCCTTGGTGTCAGCAGTGCCTGTGGAGAGGCCGCGTGCATCGCGGTTGCTGACGTCATTCTCGAGCTTTTCCTCGACGTCATTCTAGTTGACATGCTTTTCGCTCGGATCCCCACGGATGGCGCCAACTATCGTAGATACAAGTCTAGACAGTAAACTTATGGCACCCCCAAATAGTTACAGCGACCGTCGGCGGTGCACGAGGAGTACGAGCGAGTATGACCCTCCGGTTGTCCGTCGAGGTGAAGTACGAGACACGTACGACGGGGTGAAACTTGAGCCGTGTACGAGGAGATGAAACCCAAGTCGTGTCCGACGAGGTGAAAGTCACCTTTGCATTGAAGTGTAGAATTAGGGTTTACAAGAATTCCTCCTCCTCCTCTCTACCCCTAGGGGGGTATTTATAGGGTTTGAGGATAGAAAAGGTGAGATTACAATTTTGCCCTCACACGAGAGGGACTTTTACAAGGGCGTGGTCATCATTTCCCATGCATAGAAGATATTTTGGGAGAATATTCCAGGCATCTTCGGGGAATATTATCTGGCATCTTCGGAGGAATTCCTAAGCACGTCAACGCAATCCTTGACAATGCCGATGCAGATCCTAACGGCGACGGACATCGGGACGATCATTGGCGACGTCGGCATAGTCCTTGTTTTGGCGTCATCGATGTAGACTTTGACGATGACGGACGTCGAGGACGTCGAGGTTGCCCTTGGCGGTATCGACGACGTAGAGTTCGACGATGACAGACGTCGAGGACGTCGAGGTTGCCCTTGGCGGTATCGACGACGTAAGAGTTCGACGATGACGGACGTCGAGGTTGGCGGTGTCGGCGTAGTCCGCGATGACAGCGGAGACTGTGGCTGCCCTTGACGGTGTTAGTTTGGTCCTTGACGGCACATGCGGAAGACTTTGAAAACGGGCTAGCGCGGGGACCCCTACCCCAACAGATGTGATCTACTATTTTAGATGGCGTGACTAGCAAATCCTAAGGCTAGCCAAAAAATAGGAAAAACCTTGCCTGGTGTAAGCAATCATCACTAATGGATTGCCCTACGCACTCATCACTAATGACTTGTCATCGTTGATAGGTCATGGTAGGTGCCCGTCACTGATGAAAAATCATCAAGGATGGGTTACGTTAGCTGCCCGTCATTGATGACAATGTCAATAGGGACGGGTTACGTTAGACGCCCATCATTGATGATAATGTACAAGGACAGGTTACGTTAGGCGCTCGTCGTCACTGATGACAATATCATCAGGGATGGGTTACTTTTTTACCCGTCACTGATAACAACATCAGCATGGGTGGGTTACGTTAGCTGCCTATCACTGGTGTCAATGTTAACATTGACAGGCATCCACAGCTACCCATCAGTGATGTAGTGTCATCAGTAACGGGTAAACTGACGTACCCGAAACCTGTCAGTGATGTGGGATTTTACTCGTTAGTGATGTGGGTTTCTATATTAGTGCCCATAGAAAATTGATAGGAACCCTAAGATGCTATTCCTTTATTTCAAAGACATGCATAGGAAAATTTCCTATAGGGTTCAAACCCTCCCAGATTCCTCAATTTCTCCTCGAGTCTAAAACATGTTGGTAGCATAGGATATGCTCTCATGGTTGGCAATGGAAAAGTGTTCTATGATGAAAATTTCAGAACTTCTTTCAACTAAAAGTTGCATTATAATAACCATTCCCCTTTTTCTTCTGTACCAGTATAAAAGGTACAAGTTTGTAATTTGACAGCTCATAATTTTAGTTGGAGCCTTGCAAATTCAGCTTCAATTGCATATTAGCTCTCGTAATCAATTCCTTTTAATTATAATTTACATATCTTAATCAATCCCTTTTAGTTGCTCTTACACCCTCGCTCACTATTTCAAATCATACGTCTAGAATTTCCCTAATCTCCTCTTCGGCTACGGAACGTTGCTCTCCATCACTCTGCTTCTCAATTCTAGATAGATTGTAAGCGCTAAATAGACACCTAACTGTAGTAATCAAATAACACAAGGTACATTTTAAAAAGGTTAGAATTTTGATAAAGTTATACTATGGACAGTATGCTTAATAGACTTCTTATACATCTAATTTATTCTATTTAATCTATATTAGTCAAGATGTGCGTTTGCACGTGCGTGATTACTAGGTTTATAAAATGAGACAGTTTTTTCAGGTGCCTTCTCAATTAATGTTATCAATATTTTTAAGTGACAAATTGGAGAATTATTCGAAGGTATTGAAGCATTCGAGGGCATCAAATACACATGCCACTTTCAAAGGTGTCCTCATGTGCACATACCTCATCGAATCTATTCTCGACAACAGTGATTCTTTTTTGGTGATAAATACATGCTAAACATTATTTTTATAGCTATATATGCGTTTCATCATTAGTTGAACTACATATTTTTCACATACAATGGAAGTATGAACCAATACTGCAGTAGAGCAATGATATATATACTGAAAACATTTAGGCAAAAGATATTAATCCGAACGATTCTGTAGACATCAAACTTTTCCATAATATTATATCAGGATTTCTGACTGGTCGACACACTAGCCCCCACCCCTCGAGAATAAAAGAGCCAATTGCCAACAAACCGGCCAGAAGATCGCAAGTAAAGTCAAAAGAGGTCTTCCATATGTCTCCCTGTGGAATTTGATACAATGACAGAATCCTAGATATAATTGCATATAACTGATACGAGATGGATATATATATTCGATTCACAAACATCTGTTAAGCTCTCATCGCAAAAAAAGAAAGGGTGCTTAAAAGAAGAAGAAGAATAATCTCTGAAATCCTATCAAACAAGTAGAAGGGAATCTTGCGAAAAGAAGATGAGAGTGCTATTGCAAACGGAAATCACACGTGTCTGCCTGACTGCCTGACACTATAAATAACCCCGAAAACCTTGTAATTTGCTCAAAGCGCCATTGAAAGGCCTAATATTGTAGCTGTTAGTACACTTATTCTCACACAAATAAATCATGGCTAATGACTCCTTGACAGGGCGCAGATAGTTGGAGATGTTCTAGACCCATTTACTAGCTCAGTGCCTCTAACAGTCATGTATGACGGGAGGCCTGTGTTCAATGGCATGGAGTTTCGCTCATTGGCTGTCTCTCTGAAACCTAGAGTTGAGATTGGAGGTGATGATTTCCGAGTGGCCTATACCCTAGTAAGCCCATCACTTTGCACCCGATCGAAAGAGTCCATTGACGGTAGGCCATATGAACTCCTGATCAGCTTGGACTGCATGGCCAAGAAAAGAATGGCTTCACCCAGCCAAGCTTAAGCTTGGCCTAGCTCATTGCTACCTGTTTGCCTCAACTAGTTTGACGCCCAGCCCAACAAATAATCAGGTTTATTTTAATGCCCTAACATGTTGACCATGTGCTTGTGTTAATTGCAAATATATTAGGTTATGGTGGATCCTGATGCGCCTAATCCCAGCAACCCAACCCTGAGGGAATACCTGCACTGGTAAGCCATAGTTCTTGCATACATATGCTGTAATATTCCACTACATGTCATTTTTTGCCTTTTCACATTCATCAACTAATCTAACTTTCCTTTTTTTATTTTATAGGATGGTGACTGATATCCCAGCATCAACAAACGATAGCTTTGGTGAGTATATCGACATTGTATGCAAGCATGCATGCACAGCGCTATTATTTTGTATCGGAGTGTTCCTTCGTGCGTTGAATGCATGCATGTGTTAATTTGCAGAATGCTCAAGTTGACTCTGGTGATGTTTTGTAGTCATGCACTAGATTATACTTAGTTCTTAATTTGGAGATTTATATAGGTTATCCACCGGAAGTCTAATACATGTTAGCTAGTTTACAAAGCAGTGGATTAATTAAATTTTTAATTTGAGTTCATTTTTATTAAGTCCTACGTTTAATGAGTTGCAATCGTGTGTAAACAAATGTTGCATCAGTACTCGCACATACTGCAATGTATTGATTAGGACTCATGTTAATCATTCACCGAGATATAATACACGTAAACTTTCTCTTTGTACTTCTTAGTGTTTGCATATACATATAACTTCTCTAAAAAGAATTTCTTGCTGAGAGTGCAACCAGAGGAATTTAATATTATCTGACTTCTCCATGTTGTGTCAAATTTATGTTTAGTATTTAATTAGTACTCATTAATTATTATTTTTGAATATTATATATATATATATGTAATGCTACGTGACTTTGCCAAGTTGCCGTGTAGCAAATACAGTCAAATGCAGCGATCAAATAATGGACGTGAGCGTATATAAATTTTACAACATTTTACAAAATAATTCTACAGTGGACTGAAAGCAAATTGAGTCTGGGGTTTTATGACACACGTGTTTAAATACGTGAGATCCTCTGGAATCTTTGTCCAGAAAGTTTCTACTGGTTCACCCATGATAGGGTAAGAAAAATAAAATGCCAGCATATAATAAGTTGACTACTATATATTACCCACTCCCTGAACGTGGAATTTTTCAAGCTAATTTGATATACAAAAAAGCGTGCTTTACATCCTGAACCTAAATGTACGGTTTGGAGTTCTTACTTCCCCACCTTACTGCAAATTATAGCTTCAAAAAATATTCTGAAAAAAGATTAAAACACAAGTAAAATTTACAGGAAAAGTATACACAAGGCATATGTTTATCTCACCATTATTTTCAATCCAATTGCAGGCCGGGAGATAGTAACATACGAGAGCCCAAGTCCCACCATGGGCATCCACCGCATCGTCCTGGTGCTCTACCAGCAGCTGGGGCGCGGGACTGTGTTTGCGCCGCAAGTGCGCCAGAACTTCAACTCGCGCAGCTTCGCACGCCGCTTCAACCTCGGCAAGCCCGTGGCCGCCATGTACTTCAACTGCCAGCGGCCGACAGGCACAGGTGGGAGAAGGTTCACCTGATCTATCTAACTGATTGATCAGCAATGTTCAGGTCGGTCACAAGCAAGCTTGAGCTTACAGTACTCGTATTTGCGTGCTTACCAATACATAGCCGCATCAAACCGTACCTAGCTAGCTAGCTAGAAGAACTAGAATACATGTACTTGACGTACGTGTAAGCTCTTAAGTACCGTGCCTTCACAAGGATGCCTGCTTTTCAATAAACTGGGTATAACAAGATATGTTTAAGTATCACGTACAGATGTGACTTTTTGTCAGACCATGGTAATGAGATATAAGCGACTGTTTTGATCTTGAGTTTGAGCAGAAATGTTCAGTATTTTCATGAGTTCGATTTGGACTATGACGAGCTTGAGCGGCAAGTTCAGCGTTGGCCCAAGGCGATAGAGCGCTTGCTTGCGGGGTGGTCCTTGCACGTGGGAGAGGTGTGGACGGTGGCTGGTGAGGATGGAGGATGGTTAGGCTAGCTTCGGTGTGTTGGTGATATATATAGTTGGGAGATGATATATGGCCACTGGATCGAGATCAAATTATTTGAAATGTGAGTAATTTTAATGGAAACATCACTTAACTTTGTGTAGGTAGTTACTAAGACTCGGTTTAGTTCAGGGTTAAGGGGTGGGTTAGAGACTTAAACTGCCACACACTTTGGGTTAGACGGGATTAAGTTAATCCGGTTAAAACTATTTAACCCCTCTAACCTAGGATTAAACTAACCCACAAAAAGGGTGGAATAACTTAACCCAGTACAACCAACTCTCCAAAATTTGATTTTTTTTATTGCTAACCTCCTAATCTAGCCAAACAACAATTTGGGTTAATCAGATTAGCTGCCAAACATTAAATTAGGGTTAAATTAATCTACCCGAGTTAAGGTTAGCTAACCTAGTTAACTTAACCCCGAATAGATCGGGGCCTAAAAGAATTGCTTGCTTGACTGGATTTGATGAGGCTACCTAGTGGATTATGGTTGACTAGTTACCAATTCCCCCTTAAGATAAGGAGCAAGCGGCAAGTGACCTTTTTTTGTGTTTTTTGTTTCTTCTTCCATTCTATTTTTTATTTTTTATTTTTTCCTTTCTTCTTGTTTTTATTTTTCACCTTTTTTTCGTCACGTTTTCACTGTTCTTTTCACCCTCTTTTCCTTATTGTATTTTTCCACCGGTTTTCCAATATTGTTTTCACTGTTTTTTTTCATTTTTCTCAAGCACTATCTTCCAAGCACAATGTTAAAGGAAAGAGGAAAATTACCTTAGGTATGCAAAAAATGCAAACAAAAATTTAGTAGACTACTACATAAAAATATACTCCCTCTATTCCATAATATAAGGCATATTTTGATTGATTAAGACAAGGCTTTGTTCACCATCAATTACTCTATTAATATGTGGTTTATGTGATACAAAGTCACAATCGTAACAAATCTAATGATATCAATTTTATGTCACATAAGTCACATACTAATGGAATAATTGTTGGTCAAAATCTTGTCTTAACCAATCAAAATACGTCTCATATTATGGGACAGAGGGAGTAGTATATGAATATGAAATTTACGTCAAAAACTTTTTGTGTTAAATCACAACCAAAAAATGTAGTAGGCTAAAGTTATGCAACTCAAAAAAGTGTAGTTGGCCACTAATAAAAATACGCAGACAACAAATAAAAAAGTGGAGAAGAGAAATGTATGTAGTAGATGGCCAAACAGACATAGCCAACAAATAAATATGAGTAGACATCTACCAAAAAATATAGTACATGACTAAAACTATGCAGTAGATAGGTAGTTAGCAGACCATCACTAATATTCTGACTGTAAAAAAGGTTGAGGAGATATATCTAAGTGAAGTCTAGTTTTAGAGATCTTATTGCGAAGAATATAGCGGTGGAAATGAATCATGATTTAGACGTTTGGTTTTAAAGCAATGGTAATTTTAGTTTTTAGAATTAAATAAAATCTGGCTGGTATGGCCGGAGGAAAAAGTGGGGAGCTAGGTCATCTCACGTGAGTGGGTGGATCAGAACTTTCCTCTAATAAAAATTGTTTGCTCAAATTTGAGAGATTAAACATGCAAAATTAACATAGCATTTGCCTTGACATGTGTATGTTTGCTACCAATGTTGGCAATATTCATCCTTTTTACTAACAAGTTTGCGTGTACTCCCTAAGATATGGGTAAACGGTTCACTTTTGAGGTAAAAAAAACTAAAAATCTTTCATCCGTTTTTTACTTTTTCTGTCGGGAATCACACCTCTTCTTTCCTCTTCCAGCGCGCTCCCTGGTTTACTCTAACAATTGTCGTTTTGGCTTCCTCTACTATTCTACTCTCTCTTCATGTGCGCAGGCCCAGTCCTGCTTCTTTTCCGCTTTCTTGCATGCGTGTTAGGTTTTCTATTCTCTCTGCGTATGCGCGGGTCCCGTCCTAGTACTTTTCTTATTTCTTGCATGCGTGGCAGAGTAGTTGTTAACTGATCACGTGACTGTGTGAGTATATTTCAATTGTTCAAAAACTAAAACCTCGTTGCCTCTCAATCCGACACTCCTCCGGTTGGGTTCAGACTTGATATGTTTTAATGAAATTTTTGAAAGATCTTTTTATGATAGTGCATTTTGTCTGATGTTTTGCCAACTACTTTTTATTGCATCCTACATCCTCTATCTACCATATATTATACTATCTTTCTACTGCATAATTTCAGTTATATACTGTATTCTTGATAGTTATCTATGAAAAATTTATTATTTTTTACTGCATTTTTAGTCATTGTCTACTGCATCTTTTATCTTGTATTTTTTGGTTGCTTTCTATTGAATCTGCAATTCTTTATGTTCAAAATCAGCTACATTTTTACCGTATGTGCTGCATTTTTTATTGTAGTTTACAACATTCTTCCATAGGTGCATACTGCATATTTATCTACTGTATTTTCTGTTCTTATCTACTATATTTTTTCTTTTCTAGATATTTCCCCTCTTTTCACCCATATTCCCCTAAAAGATATAACAATGAAATATACATTAATGACAAACAGTGACATAACCCCTAAAATAAACCTCACTGAAAATACTAGGTGGACAATGAGAGGGAAACAAAAAACCGGTGAAAACTGAAAAAAGAACCATAGAGAAAACGAGTGAAAAACAGAGGGCAAAAAAGTGATTTAGAAAATCAGAAGAAAAAACCGGAAAAAATTCGTCCGAGAAAACCAAGAAAAACCAACAGAAAAAAGGGATGAGAAACAACTACGAAAAACCCAAGCATAAGAAAACGACAAAACCATTTCTAGGATGGTCCACGCAAGTTCAACATCTCCTATTGAGAATAACGGAAAGAAAAGAAAGAAGAAAAAACAAGAGTAGGAAAGGAGGTAACGACAAAAAAGAAACCAACGCTAACCTGGTTCGCGTAGGGCGCGCGCTCTTACCTGGTCCGAGCGAGGCGTGAAAAGCTGCCGCATCTATGTCTCTTACGGGTGTTTACCATGATATTCCCTAGTAAACCTTTACCTGATAGGCCCTCCCATATTCATTTCACACAGCCACCTTCAATTTCTTGCGAAATATTAGTCTAAGTCGCGAGCATTCGTTTTCATTACTTAATTAGCAAGGTACCATGCCTAATTGCGCGAAAATGCCTTAATTATCTTAATATTTTGGACTCACATATATATGTATTACTATGATCTTTACAGAAACACCATATTAACAGCCTAGTGTGTCGTTTGTGTGCAAAATTAAAATTCTGATCATGAGCTAGCCGGTCAGTAGTTCATATATGAGTTGACAGTCATTTGTACGTGATATTAGATCAGTAGGAGAAATTAACGGAGCCAACCATATCTAGAGGTACGGAGGTATGCGTGCAGTGACCGATCGTTTGTATGTACTGTTAGATCAATACACAAAACTAAAGTTCGAAATGCGAGCTGGGCGCTCGATCGTTTGTATTGAACCGGCAAGTTAGTTGTGCATGATCAGTTGTATAAGATACTAGATCATAAGCAGAATTAAAGTTCGGAAGCCAACCTTTTGTTTGTCCGTTAGACGACCAGTTGTTTGTACGTCATATTAAATCAGTACGTGGGATAAAAGTTTGAATTGCAAGCCACTTGGCCGGTTGTTCATGCCGAGTAAGTGCTAGTACGTTGTTTCTATGTTATATCAGATTAGTACACGAAATTAAAGTTTGGATCATAACATAACCAATTGTTTGTAAATGATATTAGATAACAAGTGGAGTTAAGGTTTGGATAATTTTTATGAGATGTACGGTTATAAATATTTATCACTCGTGGATCATTAATAATTATAGTCCACTAATAATAAGGATTACACATATGAATGGTTGAATAATGATTACGAATCTGTTAGTCGTGGTCTATTAATAATAAGGATCTACTTGATCAATAGCTGAATAATATTTATTTATATTTATGAAGATCTGGTAGTGGTCCACTAAAGATCCTCCAAAGTTCAAAAGAAAGAAAATCTACCAAACCAGTGAAAGGATGTTTTCTTTATTACGAGATTTTTAGCAATTTTTTTGGTTGTCCGTCGTGTGTTTTTAGTATATAAGAGATTTCGTAACTCTGAATGTTAGCAAATAAGCTGGGCAGATTATGTCACATGGCAGGCCAAGTTACCTGCATACTGGTTTGAAAATGCAAATGTTTGGCCTAGTTGGCCTCATGAAAACATCTTCCCTATGACACCATACTCCCCTACGAAATTGCCATTGGAGAAGTTGCCATCTGACAGTGATAAGCAAGGTCATTTTGTCTTATGCTGCTGCATAGATGCGTTGAGATGTGAGGCGATTGTTCGTTACAGCTCGTATCTAATCGAGGAGTTGGCATGGCCTAACTCGTAACTGCTCTTCTTTCCCTTGCTGCAGCCTGCGCGCGTTGCTGCATTCTTTTTGACTGCGCAGAATCATTTGCTGTCAAATTTTGTGACAGCGCAGTACAGGATAACAGGGTTCCCTTCGGATTTCTCTTCCTGGTCAATATCTGAATGCTCGTGTTGCTCGTTGATTAGCACATTGGAGAGGAATGAGGATCACCCGATGCTCCTTGGGTGTCCCAATTAACAGCCAAGTTGGTAGCTTTTGAAAGGCTCATGTACCACCATTTGATTAAATTCTGTCCAATGGATTGCTTCTGGGCAATGTTGCCAGTGGCTATCTGGAATTCTGGATCACTTCTCTGGACAAGAAACTCGAAGCACGAATTCCACAAATGATTCTTGCTCGTGAACTCTCGACTACATATATTTGATGCTGTGCGATATGATGGCTGGTAGTGGATTTTCTGTCTGAAGTAGAAAACTGATCACTAGGACTTGCCATGGAGAATAATGTGCAGCCACGCCCACCAGCTAGGGATTTTCCTGTAGCTGGTCAATCATGTCTTTGGCAGCTGTCTGGTCCGGATGGTGAAATTGCATATAAGAGTGCTCGGAACAAATCAAATGCAAGCAAACAAAAAGTTCTTTTGCGAGGAAGACAAAAGGTGTTATGGGAACAAATCGAAGGCCCTCAAATGATGGTTTACGGGAATAAATATGTTCCCTTGCAAAAGAGGAATGCAATACATGCCTAATTATGGTTCAAAACGATGGAAAATCGGATGCTCAGCCTAAGATTTATATAGACCTAAGAAATTTGCCAAAAATAAAGGGAATCTAACAGCATCTCGGATGTATAGTAACTTGGAATGGTAGTTTCAGGAGAGAAGCTCTACATCAGTTAAAGTTATGTACCACATGAAGCATCTGTTCCAACCTTCCAATGCATAGTAATTTCTGGAAGGGACGGATGCCCCCAACCATCCCACCCAAGATCAAGCGGGTAGAACCGTAACGTGGCCCAGTTGGAGAGCTCGAATCTCGGCCATTTTTCCACCAGGGAAGCCAAAAAGGAATGAACTAGCAATTCTCCACAAAATCTGAACCAAGGCTATAAACTCTTTACTTTTTTTAAAAATAACATAAACTCTTTACATTGCATTGTAACATCAGGATTTCGCTCCACAGATATGAAGCGAACCTACAGTGCCTTTCTCCAGTGCTCCAATGCACCACTTTTTTAACGGGTGCCCCGGAAGGGCACTTGGGGAGGGATAACTCCACGCTGAGGACTTCCAGTAATTAGTTGGTGCCAATGTAGCTTTGTGACATTAAAATCATCTCTAATATGCATCTTTGACTATTATTTTAATATGTATGTATTAGCAAAATATTATAAAAATTTATATATCAAAAATATTTTTTATGACAAATCTAG
This sequence comes from Stipa capillata, assembly GCA_019208055.1. Lineage (NCBI taxonomy): Eukaryota > Viridiplantae > Streptophyta > Magnoliopsida > Poales > Poaceae > Stipa > Stipa capillata. The sequence continues at coordinate 157,202 of JAGXJF010003338.1, forward strand.
TGATGCTACTTTTATCTCACTAATCTAAATATGTTTTAACCTATTAGCAGTCAAAATTAGAATATTTTGACTATATGCTTTTTAAAACATCATATATTTTAAAGCAGAGGTAGTACCACTTTGAAGCGACCATCCCAACAGACATGGCATCTTTATTTAATCATGCATTTGCGGGGTTGTGTCCTTTTGGTAGTTGATCAGACTCAAACCCCCTTCGGGACTACTGCTCTCTTGATGAGTGGTGGAATGGACAAATCGAGACCCTTGAGGAGCCCCACCGAAAGAATTTCAATCAAGGGCCCCACCGAAAGAATTTCAATGTGATGTTTATGTATGTGCTATGGGATCTATGACTAGAGCGAAGCCATCTTATTTTTCTGGGACGTCTTATGAATGTGCTAGACGTGGCCTTCAAGATGGTGGAGGACACTGTCTAGAGGGGTACATTTGTATTTTCCTAAACTCTGTTTGGCGAGAGTATCATGTGAATCATTTGTGTTTTGGATGTAACTCCGCGGCGACCGTGCGCCCCGTATCGTTATGATACGACGGCTCACTCACCCCGTGTCAACCCCGTCCAAACCGCGAGACAGGCCTAATGGGCCGCCGTGAGCATGCTAACGCAAGGAGCCTTCCTGTGTGTGATTACTTTCTATTAAGTGTAATTAAGCCCACGATATCCTGTGAATCAAGTAGACTGAAGATTGAACACTAGTTGTACGTGCATATTGTTTGAATTCTAAAATCTTTTGCTTTCAAACTAAACGTCAAAATCACATACGGTTTGAACCATCGGGTTCCTTACAACGTTATCTTCAAAACAAGACCACATTTATATATTCTGACAATAATTTTTTCAGCCCACTAGTTACCATGTTTTAATGAACAAGCTATCATATTGATAGTGACAAGATAGTGACAAGTTATCAGATTATAATCTTTATGTTACTAGATTATTGAACATCTCTCTGACACATCTAAAACTGTATTACAATGCTCTAGTGGTCTGATAATACCAATTACTACTTAATAATAGTTTATATTTTCTCTCTACACTTACATAATTATGCAACAATGCCCCGATTAGTTCAGCTATTACGCGGTAACCGTTCACTAATACGCTGGTAAGTGTTCAAATTTAACTTGGTAACTAGCACACTGTAACCTGCTAACTGGTGACAACAAAAAAGGGTTTCGTCGAAACATACCGAAGTTGAATCTAATTTTAAACCCTCGTCGAGACGAACCTAATCATGAAAACAGATCGTGAATTGGATTAACGACTTGAGCTATAAAACATTTTGAATTTCTAAAATGACATTCTAGTATGTTGACATCATTTTTTCCCTATGTGACTTAGCAATACCCCTGCATGCACCCAGCTCTCGCTTCTCCATCCTCTACTCACCATGTGCAGCGCTTGCACAAATGGATCGGAGGGTAGCAAAAAATTTGTTGCGTAAGACTAACTGGCACACCAGTTAGATTTCCTGAATCATTGCTAGCATCATTTGGCTTGCACATAGACTTGATTTGAAGGTGTGTTTAATCTCTCTCTGAAGTTCTGTCAAATATGCTAACGGTGGATAACGAGGTTCAACTACTTGATAGCTCGTTACTAATAAGGTGGTAACTAATACATTACTGCGTGATAACTGAAGAGTCTGAAAAAAATATTGTCGAAATATACCCGAGTAGGATCTAGTTTTGAAGCCCTCGTCGAGACGAAGCAAACGGTGAAAACGGATCGTGAATCGGACAAATGGTTTGAGCTATAAAACTTTTTGAATTTCTTGATTTCTAGAGAATCTTATGACGTCCGTTGTTTTGTCCGCTTGCTATTTAAACGTGAAAATGCATGCAGCATGAGGTGCATCTGGCTCCTTTTAAGGCTAAATTTGCATGCAGCATTGCGGCATCCTTTAAGGCTTGACTCTAGTTTGACTCTATCGAAGCACTGCTGATCAAAAGATCGATGGCTGTCAACGCGCCGCTCTATAAGACACCATAGCACACGTTTGCCACATAGATTTTCCGTTGTGTTTTTGACCCTTCAATAGATAAACTCTGTTTTTATCCCTTATAATGAAATAGAATGAAATCGGCGGAGCACCTGTATTTTCCTAAAAAAAGAATTATCCAAGCTGGAGCATTCAACATATGCTCCAAAATTTCATAATTAACATTTACTGTATATTCCTAAAGAGGTGAACCACGTCCCGCCACATATCGCGTTACCGTACTACGTACTGTTCACACTTGACGGTTTGGTCACCGTTCGATGCCTTCCACGCGATCACGACCGGTCATCGTCGGCCGTGGACACATCTTCCGCGCTTGACTTCTCAAGCTTCTAGCTGCTTTGTTCCGCTCCTAAAATAGCAACCTGCTGCGCAACGTACAATTTCATTTAAGAAAAACTTTACACTGTAAGTGGGGTCGCCTATCTTTGGGCCACTGGTCATTTACAAATGCTCCCTTCATGGGCCGTGTTTTATTGTCTACCAAATTCTTATCCAAGCCCGCTCAAGTGATGGTCCACGAGTGTATATAACCAATCCTAATTTTTTTTTATATAGGAGTATTAAGTATTGAACCTAAAGAGTAAGTAGAATAGCATCTCACTCTACAATTTTATGCAACAAATGTAATTATTTTGTCCTAAAAAGGCTGAAATAACTTATTTTACTAGTGCAAACGATAAGATAAATATTTGGTAATGTAAAGAGAGCAACTACAACAATAATAAAGTGTAATAAATTAATAGATATCAACTAAAAATAAATCTACAATGCTTATAAAAATACTAGACTCGATGCAAACATGTATTCCTAAGCAAGCGGTTTCTAGCAATTCAGCGGTTTCACTAAAGGTAACGAATTTTTGTCGATAAAGAGGATGAAGCTTAAATATGAATAAAATCAGTAGCAATTACTCACATCTATGACTGTATTCTCAAGAGAATTAGAGAATAATTAAAGTTTCCCCATCGATAACATAACACGTGCAAGATTCATGAATTAGAAATATGTTTCTCTCACTCCATCCTTCCCTACCAATTCTCATCTAACATTAGTGTTCATCTAATGTACATGTGTGCTCATATACTAGCACAAGGATTTGATCAATACCAATATTAATATAGACAAACCATCTCATACAATATTACCGACGGCATGGAACAACACACTACTCGAATATAGATGAAACGAAGCAATAAATCATAGGAAAATAATTTATTAAATCAAGCATCATGTTCAACATGCTAATAACCAGAGCTAATACAAGAGAGAAAGAGAGAGAGAGAGAGAGAGAGAGAGGAGTGGTGATGGCAGCGCGTCCGTGCGTGGCTAGGGGCAGACGTCTCTCCTTCCTTCTTCCTTGGCCTTCTCCTTGCTGTCCTAGATGAACTCTTAGGTGAGGATGGCTTCTATGGAGGTGGAAAGTGTTGATAGCAGAATTTGGCCGAGTTAATTTAATTGCTCATGACCGAGTCGGCCCGTCGATAATTGTTAGAATTAGTGTTGACGTGCAACAAAAGGCTTGGCAAATCTAGCGGGCCGAGTAGTCCACAGTATTTGTCGGCGAGCAAACGCCGGCGTCGGTGGTCCGAAGGACCCCCTTTGGGATTCGGCCGGGGAGACGAAGGAATAGGAGCTATGCACAAACAGGCATTAATGCGCCTGTCGGGCCACGTGTACTGGGGAAGGACCTACGAGGGGTGCTCGGGGTGCCAGTGTTCGGGGACTCCCGAGCACATGCCTTGGGTACTCGGGGTTCCCGTGTTCGGGGACTCCCGAACACATGACCTAGGCCATTCCACTGCCTGGGAGGCACTCGCCGTCTCGAGTAGGAGCCAATTTGCCTTGGGTGCTCGGGAAGCATCCTTAAGGGACGATTCGGGGCTCCCCTTCATGGCCGAATGGATGCAACACTCGGGGTGAGCCCCCGAGAACCTCCTCTTGACTCCCACATCCTTGGTGACGTGGCGTCAAGTTCAGCCTTTGCCAGCGGTCTAGGGGACCTTGTTCCCCGTATCGCTGACAGTATTCCCGACTGGTCTGACATGACGGGTGATTCAAGCTGAGTGGCTCGCAGCATCCCCGAGTTATCCAGTGTGCCGGGTCGCTCGTAGCGTCCCCGAGTTATCCAGTGTGCCGAGTCGCTTGTGGTATCCTTGAGTTGATCAAAATACCGAGTAGCTCGCAGTTCTTCCGAATTGTCCAACACGCTAAATAGCTCGCATCGCTCTCGGGTTGTCCAATATGTCGAGTTGCTCACAGAATAGCCGAGTCGTTCAGCGCGCCGGGTGGCCCAAGCCGAGTCATTTCTAGCAAAACCAGGTCGCAGCGCCACGGGTGGGCTAATGCACCGAGTCATCTACTTCAAAGTCTTTTTTCGATGCCAGAGACCTCAACTTGGAGAACAAGGAGCAGCGGTTGATTACGGTAATCAAGCTAATCATAGATTCGGAAAGTTACCCGATTTGTATGGAAGGATATTTTGTATACAATGTGGTTTCCTATTATAGTTCGAAGATCAGGCGTACTGCACAAGACTTAGAAGGCAAAGATAGAAAGAAAGGAAAATCATGTGTACATACTCAGTTAGGATTAGGAGCCTTGCTCTCCTATGGAAAGACCAGCCGCCCTATAAATATGTAAAGGGTGATGGCTGATTGAGAACAACACACAATCGAACAAATCAATCTATTATCTTTTCATCTACTATTTTTCTCTCACTCTTGTTTTTCTACTACTCGTTCTTCATTGTTCGTGTTAAACAGCAACGAAACTCGAGGCTCTAGGGGCGATCAGGTCGACCTAGGGCAGCCCATAGCCGCCGCACTCCCTGACGGGGTCCCTCCCGAGCGTGTGGGGTTTCGGGTCCTCAAGAGACCTCGCCGGCGTGTCTTGCCTATCGCGCTCCCGGCGAGGCTCCTCTGGCGACGTGTTCTGCGTATCGCGCTCGACACCGGGGACGACACGGTGACGTGTTCGTGTGCGAACACACTTTTTGGCGACTCTGCTGGGGACAAGGATCATCATGTCTGATAAAATGGTTCCACAACCCGCCGAGATCAGCGCTGATAACATCATCAAGCCAGGCTATGATGAACTATCGGACAAACATCGCCGAGCCTTTGAAGCATACAAGAAGAAGCGTGAGGAGGAGGATTTGCAGACATTTCTCGCAAACTTCAAGAAGGATCGACGAGGCAACATCACTCTGGTTGGAGACATCACGTTCCCTCCTCTACGCAGCAAAGAAGCTACAACCTCTGTAAGTAGCGTCTTTTCTCCCGAGCAGCTAGCCAAGATCCAGAGTTACATTACGAAAGGTAACGATCTCGTGTATCAATCATTCTTGGATAATACAAACACCGGGAAAAATACGCCTCAATCGTCTAGCGGTGCTATGGGTGCGATTGCTACTGTAGTAAGCCCTAATCCAACCCTGGCAGTAAGCTCATTGGCACCTCCCATGCCGTTGAATTATTACCCTAGCCAAACCAATCAACTCATGGCTGCACCTACGAACCATAATTTGATCATGAGCGTACTCGGCTCGGTGGCGACGCCGAGTCAAAACCTAATCGCACCTCTGGTGAGTACAAACGTGATTAGATCGGTGCCGAGTTACAGTTCGGCGTACATGCCACAAGTAGCACTCATAGCTAGTCATCATATCGCTCCGATGCCATCACCGCAGGCATCGTCGTCCACCACGGACGAAGTACTGGCTAAACTCAGGGAGGATGTGAGCAAGATGTTTCAGGAGTCCTTCGGAGTTGAGCCGAAGATGAGAAGTCGGGTGTACCAGAAGCCATATCCTGAGTACTTTGATGCAGTTCCATATCCTCCGGGGTATAAAGTTCCCGACTTCGCTAAGTTTAACGGGGAAGGAACAAAAATGACATGGGAACATGTCAGTCAGTATCTAGCACAGCTAGGAGAAGCCAATTCGCTAAATGAGTTGAAGGTGCGTCTATTCCCTTTATCATTAACTGGCACCGCATTCTCATGGTTTGCTGCTTTACCGCACGGCTCTATCCTTTTGTGGTCGCAGCTGGAACAAAAATTCCATGATCACTATTATAGTGGTGACAATGAGCTTAAGTTGTCACATCTTACATCAATTACACAAAAACATGATGAATCGGTCACCGATTACGTCAAGAGGTTTAGAGATATAAAGAACCGACGTTATAGCTTAGTGATAACTGAAAGAGACTTGGCTGATCTCGTACTTAACGGCTTGAGAACTCACATTAGAGAAAGGTTAGAAGGTTATGAGCTTTTGAGCATTAACCAAGTCTTGCAAAAAGCCCTGGCTCAAGAAAGCCGAAGCGTAGAATTCAAAGAAGTTAGATCCAAACCTGATCGTCCTAAGCTGGATATGGTCGGATGCGATAGCAATAGCTCGGGCGATGAGGGTGATGTCTATGCTGCCGAGTTTGTTTGGTCCTCCAAGGCCAAACCACATGCTTGTAATGCTCTTAAGCCAGTCCGTAAGAACCGCGAAGAAGATGTGAAGTTCACCTTTGACATAGCTAACTGTGATAAAATATTTGATGCATTGTTGCAGAATAAAGTCATTCGAATATCACACGCTTTGCCGCCATTTGAAGAGCTAAAATGGCGAGCTTATTGCAAGTATCATAATTCTTTCTCCCATGCTACTAACGACTGCAATGTTTTCCAGCGACAGATTCAATCGGCTATCAATGATGGACGATTGAGTTTTGCTAAAATGCAAGTGGACAAACAACCTTTCTCGATGAATGCTGTCAACTTGGAGGGAAAGAAGGTGTTAATTCAGCCCGAGCGAGCCGAATCTGCTAACAAAGATAATATCGTCATTGGTGAACATAGGGAAATAAAGAAGGACAAGGTCTTGGGAAGAGAAGTCGTACTTGACAAGCAACCCGATGGCAAGGAGACGTTAAAGATTACTATCAAGAACCCTGCACTCGGGGGGCAACTGCCAGCACAAGAAAATGCTCGCGTCAAGTTTATCAAGCCCAAAAATCCAAAAGTCGGCGAGTGGAAAACAAATGAAGCCAAAATGCAGCACAAGCAGGTTAAGCCGACTTTTGAGATGTTGCTGTCCAAATATGCCAATCAAGCGGCTGGTTCTGTCCCTAACCGGCCATCACGTCTAAAACGTCCGAGATTGCCTCCAAGGCGAGGCTTCCACCGTCAAGCAGGGTCATATGGACCATGGGTTCCGACTCCATGAATGGCGCCACCTCCCTACATGCGCTACATGGGAAGCTTCGATGGAGGGTGGGGGCCACCCTGTGCCTTTCATCCGGGATGGGCAGCGCCGAGGAGACCTGTTCATGAAAGACTCACCCCTCCTACTCGAGGCCGACTAGGTGGTTACGCTAGTCGGCCATCACGAGCTTTTCCGAGACAGTCGGTCAGAAAAGTGTGGCGTGCTAAGTTGCCGAGTGCTGATGTCCCAAAGGCTAGCAAACCGGAGTCGAAAATCAAGGAACTCGGTAAAGGGCCGGTTATTATTGGTAACCTAGCTAATTCTGACGACGACATAATTGTTGCCCAACAGGGTTCCATGGCTAATGATCACAAAGCTAGCACGAGCAAGAGCAAGCCCAGGGATCCTAAATACACTTAGCCTAAGTGGTGTCCTCCCAGGTTGTCTAAAATCAAGAAAAGAAGACTGCAGCGCATGAGGAACCAAGAGAAGATAGAGCAAGAAGCGGAGAAGCTAAGGGACGAATCCTTTAACGCAATTTGGCCCATGGCGCCCGCAAAGCAAGTCTGGAAACCCAAACGGGTAGAGGGCGCAGTAGATCCTATACCATCAGAGGAAGGCGGCATGATTGTTATGACATCACCCACATCATGTACCGAGTTCCCTCTACTCGAGAAGGTTCTGGAGTCGGCAATCACCTCAAGAGGCGATGATGAAGAGGAGATGGTGGATTATGAACCCACGCCAACTCGGGGAGGTATGGACATGAATATGGTATATTACTTACCTACTGAGTTTCGTGCCATAGATGAGGAAGGAGAAGTAGCCCAGTTGGATTTTGGTCCCAAGAATGCCATCTTTAAGAAGCCAAAAGAACCGGTGAAACACTTGAAGCCATTGTACGTCAAAGGTCATATTAATGGATCGCCGGTGGCTAGGATGCTCATGGATGGTGGTGATATGGTGCTTAATGGGTTTGAAGGCAAAGAGAAGACGGAAGCCAAAGGTGTGATGTATGTAGAGCTTACCGTGGGAAGCAAGAGTCTGGCTACCGCATTCTTCATTGCCGAGGTGCAGGGTAATTACAACGTCATATTAGGCCGTGATTGGGTTCACGCCAACCAATGCGTGCCGTCTACTATGCACCAAGTCCTGATACAATGGGTTGACGAAGAAGTCGAAGTCATTCATGCAGACAATTCAGCTTGTGTTGCTTTGGCTGATGCGTTGGTGGATTGGCAACATCCCAATGTGACTTGTCTAACAGGGCGCGATCTTTCCGGGTTCGACTTCCTTAGCGCTACAAGAAATGGCTTCGTACCCATTTCCTTAGGGCCGGTTGGGAGTGACCGACTTTAGGGCAACTCGGCTTGCATTGCTTTGGCCGATGCGCTGGCAAGTCGGCAACATCCCAACACGATTTGTTTGGCAGGGCTCGACTTCTCGGAGTCTGACTACCTTAACGTTACTAGGAGCGACTGGGTGCCCGTCTCTACAAAGCCGGTTGGTGGTAATCGGCTCCAACGCGTGAAATAATTAGATGGATCCCAATTCGGAATGGTTACAAAAACGTCTCACAAAATATCGGTCTATTGGGAACGATATGTATGAGTCTATAGAAGAGCTAGATAACATGGATAAGCTAGGACAAGGTTTCACGTCGGCCGATCCATTAGAAGAAGTGGACATAGGAGATGGTTCAATTCCTAGGCCGACATTTGTAAACAAGAACTTAAAAGCCGACTACAAGCTTAAGCTAGTCGAGTTGTTAAAAGAGTATGTTTGTTGCTTTGCATGGGAATATCATGAAATGCCCAGCTTGGATCGAGAGCTAGTAGAGCATCGGTTGCCTATTAAGACAGGTTTCAGACCTTTCAAACAACCGGCCAGAAGGTTTAATCCCAAGATGTATGACCGGATCAAGGAAGAGATCGGTCGTTTGCTTAAAGTTAACTTTATCAGACCATGCAGGTATGTCAACTGGATTTCCAACATTGTGCCTGTAGAAAAAAAGGGATCCAGCAAATTGAGAGTGTGCATTGATTTCAGAGACTTGAATAGAGCTACACCCAAAGATGAGTATCCTATGCCAATAGCCAATATGCTTATAAATGATGCTTCCGGACATAAAGTTATTAGCTTTCTCGATGGTAATGCGGGGTACAATCAAATTTTCATGG
>JAGXJF010003339.1:0-78687 GCA_019208055.1 Stipa capillata
CTTCACAAACTACTATACCCAGCCTACACAAGCTTGGTGTGTTGGAAATTGCCCTAGAGTCAATAATAAGTTGTTATTATTCTATTTTCATGTTCATGATTAAGTTTATGTTATATGCTAGAATTGCATTCGTTCTTGGATATGAGATTCAGAGGAAAACCTAATTGCATGTGTGGAATAATAAACCCATTCAGATCCCTAGTCAGGCCCCTGGACTAGCTCATGTATTGTTGATGGTCTTGTGTTTCTTGATCATGGGCATTGTTAATGTAACAAGGATGCCGGCACAATGGAACACATGTTAGGTACATGATGTTGGATAGACCCCCTTATGAGATACTGCGAGATCACTTCATCAATATGTTGTCAGTATCTTCTCATTATGTGTTAACATTTACTTGCGTCCTTAACTATGGAATATCGTAAAACCGGATACCGATGGTTGCTTTGGGGTCATCAAACGTTACGTTTCCGTAACTAGGTAATTATAAAGGTGACTTTCAGGTACACCAGAAAGTATATCGTGGTTCAAGATATGTCAAGACTGGGATTTGCCCATCCGGCGATGGAGAGATACACTCTGGGCCCACTCGTATTACGGTGTCCAGCATCGCCTTGCCAGGTATTGTGACTAAAGGGTTAGTCACGGGACACCGAATACGGAAATGAGAAAGAGTACAAACCGGTAACGAGGATAACTAGGTATAGTGATCAAGGAGTTGATCACAGGGATACCATAAAAGTCTCGCCTCGGGTTGTGTAATGTATTGTGAGCAAAAGGATGATATGTCGGTATTACGAGTTCGCTCGATAAAGATCTTCGATGATATGTGGGAGTTGTTATGGGTATCCAGATCCCGCTGACAATTATTGACCGGAAGGTGTTCCGGACATGTCCACATATACTCGAACCTATAGGGTCACACGCTTAACGTTTTAGCGACATTTAGGAATGCTACGATTATGGAGAACGAGAGAGAGGGTTCCGAAAGTGTTTCGGATGATCTAGAAAGTGTTCCGGGAGGTCCCGGATGGTTTCCGGTGATGTCTGAAAGTATTCCGGAAAGTATCGGAAGGTTCTAGAAGGTTCTGGAAGGTTCTAGAAGGGTTCTAGAAGGTTCTGGTGGAGTTGGACTCCAACTCCATCAGGAGTTCCTGCTGGAGTAGAACTCCACCTTCCCAGCGAGAGCTGCCCCACCTCCTTAAATAGAGGGGCATGGCACCTCAAAGGGCATCCCAAGCAGCCCCAAAGGCAGCCCTAGCCCCTTGGCTGAACCCTAGGTAGCCGCCACCTCTAGATTGGCCGCAGCCTCCTCTTCCTCTCTCTTCTAGTTGGATCTAGTTCAGCTGCCGACACGCTGCTGCTTCTCCTTCTCGTAGATCCCCGCTGTTCTTCTGTGCTGGTCCACACATTACTGTGGTGTCGCTGATCCGGTACGCGTGGATACCTCGGAGACGTCGTACACTTCGGCGTTCGATAGGGTGAACTATTCGCGAGGAGATCACTCTCGCGGCTGGGAGGTATAACCTAGCTGCGGGAGTCTGCGGACTTCATTGACATCGTCAACTTCTCCGCTGCATTGACGTGATCGGCGAAGGTATGATATCGTTGCCTGCACCTCGATAGTGGATCTTGGTTTGGTTCGTGTACGGTAAATTTTTGTTTTGCGTAGCACATTCCCTAACAGGGTGGTCACAGCAACTCCTACACCCGTCTAGGAGTAGACACTCCAAGAAAGAATCTCCAACAATAACTCTTGGAGGAACTAGTGCTTTCTGCTCAAAGCTCTAACTCTCACTTGAACTAAGACTTAGAAGGTTTGCTTCTGTTCAGAAGAAAAGAGGTTGCAACGGTCGAAATGGATTGCAGAGTTTTAGCAAGGTTAAAGTCTAAGATCTCCCTGGTCCCCTAAATATAGAGTCCACAAGCATCTGAACCGTTACACTCATGCCACGTAGGATTAAGTGACTCGGTGGTTATAGGCACCGGTGACACAGCTAATCACAACGCACAATGGTAACTGGCTCAAGCAGACCGACACCTGTGTCACCGGAGGTGGACACAGATGAACCCTAACTGACGTAGCCTCACTACTCAGCCCGGTCCTGGCACATTACGGAGAACTGCCCCACTGATGCGGACATCACCTCCATCAAGGATGACAAGAGCCCAAATCCACCCTTGCAACCTATTGGACCAATGACAAGGGCTCGAGCCAAGGCTATACAACATGAGGTGACTCTATTCCTTGATACATCTCCACTTGATTTGAGCATGAATGGTATGCTACCTCACGCTTTGAGTCTTTGCTTGCTAAGGTATGAAGGAGCCACCAAGTGGAAGAGCCCACCGACGAGCAACGGGACTGAGGGAGAGACGCCAAGAATCAAGTCCCCAAGCTCCAAGCCGAACCCCAGCCGGACTGCTGCTTCGGAACCCCCGGATGTGCATTAACAGTGAAGACCCGGACTGTCCGGCTGAGGCCCGGACCCTCCGGATCCGAGCCGGACCTCAGCCCGGACCCTCCGGGTGGGTGTCCGGATCTCCTCTGGAAATCCCGGACCTCAACCCGGACACTCCGGCTGAGTGTCCGGATCTCCTCTGGAAATCCCGGACCTCAACCCGGACACTCCGGCTGAGGGTCCGGATCTTCTCTGGAAAACCCGGAGTTCAGCCCGGAGGTCAGCCCGGACACTCCGGCCACCCGGACAGTCCGGCCCCAATCCGGACAGTCCGGATCTGCCTGCGCGCAGGAAAAACGGGCCACGGCCCATGTAATCCCTAAGTGGCGGGTTAGACTATAAATACCCCGTACCCCTCCCTAATTAGGGTTTAGACTTGATATTAAGAACTTAAGAGAGCTTTGCTCCTCATCTAGGGTTAATCCCTCTAGATTAGGAGTTCCATCTTAGGCCTTGTAATCTCTTTGGATTGTAAGGACCGGCGTGTGCCCCCGGATGGTAATCGAGGCATTCATTGAGAGGAGGAGTTGATTTGAGTCCTAGTTCCAAAGGCTTGCCCGTTGGGGTTTTGTTGTTGGTTTGGGATTTCATCTAGGCCCTTCTAGTTATCCCCTTGTCCAAATCGTGAAGATCGGGAGCCCTCCGTATCAACTTGGTATCAGAGCTCAACGTTTCCACGATTTGGATTTGTATCCCTTCTTCTTCTACCCCCAATTTCTAGCCTTCTTTTGGATTTTCTTACCTATTTCGAAAACCCCACAAAAAGAGCTCGATTTGAAATCTTGATGCAATTTGGAGTCTTGAGTGAGCTTTGGTTGGTTTTGATCCATTAGATCTTTGCTATACTTGTTGATCTAACCTTCCTTTGCGTTGCTTGAGCCAATTTGATCGTTTGCCCCTTCGATTTCGTGATTTTCGGGCTGCCCAGTTTTCAGATCTGCTCCTCTGTTCTCCACTCGGACAGTCCGGATTCCAGCCGGACAGTCCGGGCGGCCGGACCCTCCGGATTCAACCCGGACAGTCCGGATTTGCCAGAAACAGGGCGCAGCACTTCACCATTTGGGGCCTAACTTTCACATGCGACATCCGTTTTGGGCGATCTAGGACTCGTTGGAAAGCTAGTGACGGGCTCTAGATCATCATCAGTACCACACACTTCTTCGAGTAAGGTAAAACTCCGGCAAGTCCATCTTCCTTGCATTTTCTTTGTGAGCCAACATCTTCCATTTGTGAATACTTTGAACCTATCAAGACTAGCTCCTTGATGATTGCTAGGGCCTTGTGCACTCGTGCTATCTAGAATACCTTCGGACCCAAGCAATTTGGAAACCCTTAGTCTTGTAAGGTCTTGGCACAAAGAAAAGAAGGAAGAAAAGTAAAAAAAGTTAAAAAAAAGAGAAGAACAATTGCCATGACCATCTTGTAGGGAGAGAATCTAAGGAAGAGGAATAGCCGAGTGTGCAAATCTTTTGCTCTACTTAATTGCAATCGAGCTAGCGTCTTTCTTCGAATTTGTGCAACACGAGCTTATAGTCTTCGCTAGGAACATTTTGTACTAGCTCACTTCTTTGGTTGCACAAATCCCATTATCTTTGCGCGTGAGTTGTCTTGTGTTTCGCTTATATCCTTGAGATCAACTCTTATTGCATTGTTTCTTTGTGGATTACTACTAATCATTGCAAAATCTCATGGTTCCACTTTGTTTAGTATTTTGTGCTAATCCTTCCGAGATCCACTAAAAGCTTTGTTGAGTTAGTGCTTTGGGACTTGGACTTTTTCAACCCACTCTTGAGGAACACTTTTACCCTCCGAGGGCCTCTGAACCTTCAATCCAAGGAGGCAAGGACTTCGGTGGTAAGTGAGGTGAGAGATTTCCAAATTTCCACATAATTCACTAGCTTGTTGCATTGCTAACCATGTCTAGGGAAGGATCACACGGAGCGAGTGGCAATGAAGACTGTGTGACTCGAGGGCAACATTTGGCCCTCCAACGGAGCCTTCATGACGCTGTGGACAATTTGAGGCATGATATGACCCGACAGATGGAATCAATGAAGACAAGCATTGTGCAAGAAGTTGTTCAAGCTCTTCGAGGCCACATTCCTGAAGCAGAGATTGAAGAGGAAGAGCCTCTTGACGAGACCGATGCCGAGATGGCGGCACGACGTGCCCAAGCTCGAAGAACAGCTAGACACCGAGCATCCCTTCCTCCATCAGGGATCCGGAGCCCAACCTATGGCCCACACAGTCATGATCGGGCAAGGACCGTCAAGGGCGTGATGGGCATGAGGGAAGTGCTTCAGAAGGAGGATCAAGTTTTCATCAACCTAATGACCGAAGACATCAAAGATACCCAGATAGAGACCCAGGGTTCAGAAGGCGGAATCATCATGATGAGGATACAGAACACCGGCAGAGGGGTCTACCAGGAGATGGGGAGGAAAAGTTTGGCAAGCTTAAGTTCACAATGCCCAAGTTCTCCGGTGATGCAATGGATCCCGAAGAATACCTTACATGGGAGCTCAAGGTGAACAAGGTCTTCCGGATGCACAATTACTCCGAAGAGAAGAAAGTTGCTATGGCCTCACTTGAGTTCGATGGATATGCACTTATTTGGTGGGAACAAGTGAAAAATCAGCGAGGCGAACATGGAGGCGCAGGAAAACGGGCCACGGCCCATGTAATCCCTAAGTGGCGGGTTAGACTATAAATACCCCGTACCCCTCCCTCATTAGGGTTTAGACTTGATATTAAGAACTTAAGAGAGCTTTGCTCCTCATCTAGGGTTAATCCCTCTAGATTAGGAGTTCCATCTTAGGCCTTGTAATCTCTTTAGATTGTAAGGACCGGTGTGTGCCCCCGGATGGTAATCGAGGCATTCATTGACAGGAGGAGTTGATTTGAGTCCTAGTTCCAAAGGCTTGCCCGTTGGGGTTTTGTTGTTGGTTTGGGATTTTATCTAGGCCCTTCTAGTTATCCCCTTGTCTAAATCGTGAAGATCGAGAGCCCTCCGTATCACCCACCCCCTTTAAATAGAGGGGCAGGGCACCTCAAAGGGCATCCCAAGCAGCCCCAAAGGCAGCCCTAGCCCCTTGGCCGAAACCCTAGGCAGCCGCCACCTCTAGATTGGCCGCAGCCTCCTCTTCCTCTCTCTTCTAGATTGGATCTAGTTCAGCTGCCAGCGCGCTGCTGCTTCTCCTTCTCGTAGATCCCCGCTATTCTTGTGTGCTGGTCCACACATTACCGCAGTGTCGCTGATCCGGTACGCGTGGATACCTCGGAGACGTCGTACACTTTGGCATTCAATCGGGCGAACTATTCGCGTGGAGATCACTCTCGCGGCTGGGAGGTATAACCTAGCTGCGGGAGTCTACGGACTTCATCGACATCGTCAACTTCTCCACTGCATTAACGTGATCGGCAAAGGTATGATATCGTTGCCTGCACCTCGATAGTGGATCTTGGTTTGGTTCGTGTACGGTAAATTTTTTGTTTTGCGTAGCACGTTCCCCAACAGCTTCCTCCTCTTCAGGTTGCGCCGAGGAGGGTCGTGCAATCGGCGTTATGGGCTGATCGCGAGAAGTTGCACGTCTTACCGGCTTTGATTCTTCCTAGACGGCTTAAGCCGGAGAAGTCCCCACGGACGGCGCCATCTGTCGACGATCGGTAAACTGCCGATCTTACGGTATTCGTGGAATGTATATGTATGAGGGGTAGGGACCGCTAGGGCACAAGGCCAGAGGTATAATGGTAAGGAAAACACCCTTTTTATACAGGTTCGGGCCTCCCTCAGGATAACAACCCTACGTCCTGTTCGTATATATTAACTGGAGAATGTCTTACAAGGGGTATGAAGGTTAGTGGCTATCCTAGGCCTAATTGTAGACTAATCTGACTAATTCCTCTAAGCTCGACTCCTTCGAGGTGGCGGGTCTTCTCGTAGGAATAAGCTAGGGCTTCTGGATCTTCCTTAGATCTAACGTCCTTTGGATCTAACTTGACCTGTCCTCCCCTATAGGATTGCTCATCCTTTTATAGGGGGTTCATCTAGTCGTACTGGACATGGACTTATGCCCGAGTAGAACTCTGGCTTCCTTAAACGTCGGGATTGACTTCCTAGTTTAAGGGTATCCTTCCTCCTTACGCGGGGGGGGGATTACCTTACCATCCTGGAATCCTTACCGGGTACGTGGTATACTCCAGTAATCCAGGGAATCGTACGCGGATGCTTCCTAATATACGGGATACCATACTATACATCGTCAGTGTCTTTATGCCAAGACCATCAACGCCAACAACTACGCTTTAACCAGTATGACATGCCACCATGACATGAGGTACGAGACCGTGATGAGTTTGCTAAATTTAAATTCACAATGCCTCCTTTTGATGTTAAATATGACCTTGATGTCTATCTTGTTTGGGAACTACAAGTTGATCAAAAGTTTGCATGTCATGAATACCCTGGGGATAGAAGAGTTAGAGCTGCCACTTGTGAATTTATTGATTTTGCTTTTGTTTGGTGGAGGGAACATTGTAGATTATATCCTACTAACATTCCTATTATTTGGGATAATTTGAAATTGATTATGAAACGTAGGCTTGTTCCCTCATATTATGCACACGATTTGCTAAATAAAATACAATGTTTAACAGAAGGTACTAAATCTGTAGAACAATATTACCAAGAGCTACAAACTGGTTTGATTCATTGTGGTTCAATTGAAAACGAGGAAGCTATCGTGCCTAGGTTCTTAGGCGGTTTCAATCATGATATTTGGGGTATTTTGGACTATAAAGATTATAATTCTATCACATGATTATTCCATCTTACTTGCAAAGCTGAAAGAGAAGTGCAGGACCAACAACCCAAGACAAGGGTAACTTGCCTGCAGGTCGTAACACTTCATGGATGCCGAGCACCCCCGCTGCCCCGTCAACACCCACGGTTTGCACCGACCTACTCCAACAACATGTCAAGCTCATCTACTTCAATTTCAACAAAGGGGGCACCCGCGGTGATGAAAACTACACTGCAAGCTCCAGCATAGAGTTCTTCATCTTCCATTACTTCGACGAGAAGAATGAAGGACACACAATGTCATCGCTGCAAGGGTTAAGGTCATGTGCAATGGGATTGTCCAAGCAAGCGAGTATGAATATCATTCCGCTAGTGACTTGGATGAGGAGACATATGCTCTAATTGCTGAACAAGAACAAGTGACCCCGGGGCTGACCAAGACGTGGAGCACAGGAAGACACCAACAAGTATTTGAGTTTAATTACACAATGGGTACTTAGTGTGCAAGTGAGCCATACCACACAAATTCAGCGGCACAATCTATTTTATACAAAAGGGGTCGTTAAAGAGCGTGTTGCCCGAATCATCATCGATGGGGGAAGTTGCAGTAATTTGGCAAGCACAGATATGGTGGAGGAGCTCTCCATTACCACAAAGCCGCACCCACATCCTTATAAAATTCAATGATTCAACAACAACAGCAAGTTTAAGGTAACATACATGGTGAGAGTACATTTTGCTATTGGCACGTATGCTAATTTTTTGATTATGATGTTGTGCCTATGCAAGCATGTGCTTTGTTACTTGGTAGAGCTTGGTAATATTATAAAGAGGTTTTCCATCATGGTAAAACTAATCAATATTCTCTTATGCATAAGGGAAAGAATTGCTTTATCTCCTATGACTCCTGAACAAATTGTGAAAGATGATCTTGCTAGAGTCAGTAGAGTTGCATGTCAAGAGCTCTCTAGGAGTAATAATTAGCATGTATCTAGTGAGTTTGCACCTCCTATGTCTGAGCCTAAATTTGAACCGAAGCATGTTAATGAAATAGAATTAAAGGGTGCATGCTTTCTTGCTTATAAATATGATATTGTTGACTTGGATGATTGTCATGAGCTTATGGATATGACATGCAATGAGAGTACACCCTTATTTGCTGACTTGGTTACACCTTCTAATATGATGTCTTACTCTCTCATGTGTGACCAAATAAATGATTCAATTCATGATTTCTATACATTATGTGAAACAAATGATTTACCTCATGTTGTGGATGCACAAAGACATGCTATATGTGTTCTTAATTCTAGAGTTCATTGTTGGGATGTGCTAGGTGATATGGCTAGTGAATTATTATCTATTTTAGACACTTCACAATATGCCACACATGATATGTTTGTTGATTTAGGATATAATGATATGCAATTGTTTGTTTCTTTTGATATGGTCTCCGCTGAAATTGTGACAAATAGCTACATACTTAGTTGTTTCTTTCATCATGATGTTGCTAGGTTGCTGCAAATTAAAATTGATGCACTTATGTTGTGATGGTTTAAGGAAGAATGTTGCATATCTTATTGTCTTATTCCATGCTTCACTTATAATGGCAACATTGGTTGTCATAGTAGCTGTTTGAGAATTTTTCACTTATCGACTATGATGACATATTGCTTTTGGTTGAGTAATAATTTCTATTTTTTCATGTGCTAGCAAAGACTAATCCACTAATAAGAGGGCATATATATGTTTATGTGGTGCACACATTGTTGTCTTTGTGGGTTGGTTTTCAAGGAAGGGAGGATGATGAGGACATGACTCCACTATTACAGCCACTGCTTCCACTACTTTGGCAACTACTTCCACCACTTCACTTGCTAACCAAACTCATAAAAAGATGACCAAGAGAGGGATGAAGATCAGCAAGGGAAGATGTAATCCAGGGCTACATTAGGATGGGCTACAAGTGAAGACTTTCAGAACTTGAAGTCCCCATGACGACATGATGAAGACGAAGACCGATAAGGCCTATTTGAAGACTAATTGAAGCTTCAGTCAATATATAAAGAAAGAATACTAGTCTTGTAGTCGTTGAGAGTCGCCAGTCATCTAGACAATACTGGGCGACTTAATTCGCCCGTACATTCATTCTGACCAACCAAACCGACTTAGATTGGTTTGAGTTCGTTTCAGTCCAGGATTGTTTTTCTATCTATAAATACTCCATGATCGCCTCTGTTTTCTGTTGGCTTACATTGAAAAAAGTTCTAGCTTAGAATAGACTGTATGATTTCATTGTTGTGTCAGACGACCACCGGTCGAGACTACTCATCAGAATCCCACATTCAATACTATAGTTGTTCTTCACCTATACTTGCAATTTCATATTGTCTTTATCTTGTTCATGCTTGTCCTTTGATTGCTTGTAGGAATACATCTCTTGTTGATAGGTTGATCATGCTTCACAGTAAGATCAATAACCCTCCAGAGTTGGTTTAGCAATTGCTAAGGCGCACTATCATCGCATGGTGTAGTTGGATCGTCAAAATTTTCTCCACTCGAATCGATACCGTGTTCTTTTCAAAAGATCGAGACACTCTTGGTGCTATCACTTAACGGAGACGAGGACTCCCCCGAGGATCTGAACTTTGGCAGCAACCCGTCGTGTCTCCTTGGTTAGTTCATTCCATATTTTAATTTCACAAGCTTTACAATCTAGTTTACTTGTTGTGCTTGTGTATTGATTACTATCTAGTAGTGGTCATAGAATTCTTGCATTGGGCAATTTTTATTTCCGCATAGTTGCATAAGAAGTGTAAAATTAAAAATTTTAGTCTCCTATTCACCTCTCCCCTCTAGTCCGGCATCTTGATCCTATTCACACACTGCTAACTTCCACGACTAATACCATGGCCACTTGGTTCCACTAGTTGCAATACCGAGGCCATGCAGCATAGCATCTACCAAGGTTGCATACAAGAAAGAAGACGAACTGATGTTTGTTGATGAGGTTCAGTCGAAGCCTACGTCCCTAGAAGCCCTTCTCCCAGTGTTGCCCCATGCATATATTAATCATATATGACATTACTACCGGCCTTTGGGTGCCACCGGTCAGACCGTTTATGAATCGCCAGTCAGACTAGCCCCTCCTTCGACATTTATCCACCAATCTATAGAGTATACATGATGATTCCGAGGATCCGCCTATATGTTCAGGGCTAACAATCTGACCACCCTGAGACCGACCTTTAGACCAACCCTCCACCGCACTCGGATTTGGCTTTTGGTTATAAGTTGTGGTGCTCCCTCTTATATAGGAGGCTTAGGATATAAGAGTCTGACTCTTACACCATCCCTACTCTATTCACACACATTTTAGTACTCTATTACAATAGCACAACTTCCCTAAATCCAACTTGTAACCTACTCATACACATATTCGACACAAACTCAACATAGGAGATTTTCCATGGGAAGAAGGGGCAAAAGGTGGCTGGAACTATGTGAAGTTGAGGAGAAGTTCACAGTCCCCACGGTGTGGTACGTCTATTGAAGGTTTTGGAACAAAATATTAGAGGATGGGCGAGATTGCGAGAGCTGAGAAAATGGAGAAGAAACTAGAAGAGGGAAGAAAGGACTAGAAGAGGCATGTGAAAATGTGAACTGTGGCACTAAAAGAGTCTTCTCTTGTAACTTGAACTTCCCTATTCAAAAATAGGTCCAAATAACCTTCTTGCTTTGGTTCTAGAGAGGGAAGAAGACAAGGGGAAAGGTGTTGTGGTTCTGCTTAGTTAATTGAGAGAACAACCCATGTGCCGCTAATATGAGTGGAAAAGAAGAGGTGTTACTTGCTTGGCTAGGTGCATGTTGACTATTATTATGGCCTATAGATATTTATATCCACAAGCGCACGGAAGAGTTGTTGTAGCATTTCACCTCAGAAGTATTCAGGGTTTATCGGATCTAGAGGAAGTAAATAGGTTTGGGCAGGGATATGAGATTATTAGTATATCACATATATGTATCCAAATCTCTGTCACCTAAAAAGGATAATTTTTTCTAGATAAATAAGGGTAGATGACCACCTGATAAGGGGTTACCAACCTACACAAGTAACATCCAACAGGGTAGATAGCTAGCCAGAGTCTAGTAGCAAGTAGATACGAGTGCTAGTTCCATGTTATAGTGATATAAGGGGGAAATAAGTACTTTAGTTATCAAGCAGCAGTTAGGTCAAGATTCAATGCTCTGGATAACCGGTATCAAGATTAGGCACTGTCACCAACTAATCGTAACAATTAGAGGTGTAGCTCGATGAAGTCTCCGAAGACACTTGGGATATTCCTCTTATAGTCGGGCCCTAACTATGTGGCAGCTCATGCAGCAAGGCCAGCTGACCTAGTAAGTTGGTGAGGGCCGGTTCATCCTTGATTGATGGTTGTGCTTGGTCTGCGGATGGCGCGAAGCGGGGAAGCGTGATAGACTCTCCCGCAGGACTTCTTGGCGTGCACAATCCTCCCCAGATAAACGAATAACCCCCTCCCCAACCACCGGGCATTTTTTGGAGGGTCAACTGACCTAGTAGGTAGGGTCGACCGACCCAGTGGATGGGGCCAGTCGACCCTGTTGTCTGGCCTGACCTGACCCCGAGGGTTTGGCCACCACCTCATCCAGCTCCGGCAATGGTTTGACGATGATGATTTGTGGATTCAGGAAGATTCTCCAGACGATAGTCATATTTTTGGTATTTTCGGGAGAAATTCTTTATTTCCTGCAAAACGAGTTGATGCACCAAAACTTGTGGAAATATATTAGTATAGATGCTAATTTGTATATAAAGACCACAATACCTTGCCTTCTATGAGGATCTCGGGGGTTAAATATCGGAAATATCATGCGTCAACAGTGCACAAGGGGGTATACCAAAGGCCAAAGTGGAGAGTTAGAAGTAAACTTTTATTTATGCAAAAAGCTCTGAAACTGATTTGTCACTAATACATCTCAAAACATGTTGATGCAATCTAGCTTGGTGCTTGTACCACCCATAATAATTGATGCAAACATCGTTACAACTTAAGTGGATTAACTAGTTAATTAGTTTCTTTTTTGTAAAGCAAACAATAGCTATTTGTTGTATGAAGGGCGATAGCTATTTGTTGTATGAAGGGTAGCCATCCTGAGAATATATGTGGATTATCTAAGTAACTATTCATTATAGGACCTGATAATTATATTAGTAAAACAGTGGTATCTGGTTAATAGATAGCCTGGTAACTACACCACCGCTACGGTGGTAACTGTTTAATTACTAAACAACTTGGTAAGTACATCACCACTATGTTGGTAACTAGATACTGACCAAACTGATAACTACATCACCATTATGTTAGCTGTTCTTTAAACATCTTGATAAGTACATCACCACTATGGTGGTAAATATTTACTAAATAATCTGGTAAGTACATCACCAATATGGTGGTACCTGATTGTTAAATGGTTTGGTAAGTATATTTTTTCATTTGTTATGTAGCCTAGTCCCGAAAAAGGACAGCCTACGGCCAAGAAAACAGTCTCACAAAGAAATTGATTTGAGGACGCGTTAACGGGTTTGGTGAGCTCACTCTATTAAAACTTTTTGCGGCATGTTAAGTGGTTTGATGTTAGGCTTGCATGCACGTGGCAGCCAGCAACCCATCTGTTAAAACCTTTTGCAGGCCCGTTAAGTGTTTTGGGGTTCGGCTTGTGCGCTCAGGCCACTGGTAACACGTAGTTGGAGTGTTCGGCATGTAAAATTAAAAATCAGAGAGGTTGTTGGAACGTTCTGCGGGTAAGACTGTTGGGCGCACAGTCGCTATATAGTCTAGTCCTTCTTACATCATAGCTCATGAATGGGTACACAAATAAACATAAATTACATCCACAACTCTTAAATTTGTAGAGTCTGGATGAAGAATATAAAAACATAGTCCGGTTCTATGCACTTGACAGTGTAGAAGACGATGGCCTCGTCACCGGCAATGATTCTCTTTTGCTTTCGCACCCGGCCCGCTCATGGCGATGCTCCGTCGATAGCCACCATGAGCCATGCGAGATGGGGCTTCCGATTCTTGGAGGTTGGACTCTCTGGAGGTCGACATTAACACAACTACGATCTATCCGCTAGGAGCACCAAAGGCCACCATGAACATGTGGCGTTGTGATCTTCAATCATGGTGTCTGGTAGACAAAAGATTCGATGTTTATAGCAAGTTGAGCCACCACAACTATCAGGGTAAGGAACATATGGAGATATGCGACCATTGCTAAAACCACGATGGACCGCTTATTAACAGTAGGTGAAGGTCAGCTGGACCACAAGCATTGAGAGAACATAGTAGAAGCCACCACCATGGATGGTGATGGATATCGCCTCTTGGGGTAGAAGGTTCTTTCGTACAACACATATGAGTGTTCTTAAGGGATAGCCAATGAGCAGATGAGCTACTAAGCATCGGTAACCATCAACCAGACCATTGCAAAAGCATCGGATTTGAGGGCTAATGAGCAAAGGCCGACGTCGGTCTCAAGAAAGATGAGAACCAAAGATAAAAGGAAATAAACCTAAACACTAACTAGAACTACCTACTCTACTCTGATACAAGAGGGCAAGACCGTCCCGATTACTTACTTAGACATAACTACAATCCTTGAAAAAGTTCCACATTTCTTCTTTTGCATACTCTATCTCCTCCTCCTTTTATTTGGCTGATGTGGCGTCGCTGCATCGAGACATCACTTCTTTTCCACGAGTCATTTTTTTTTAACTTAACATCGCCACTTCCACCTCAATCGCGCGATTGTATTTTCTCCATACCCACCAACCATGCCGTCCTTGAGCCGAGGACCTCCACCGTGAGAAACCACCATCTCCGGTGAACTCAGCTTCTTCCCCAACGCTGATATCATCAACCTGGGCCTTTTAAACTTTTTTGGACTTATTATTCGGCCCAAATTTGCCTTTAAAGCAGCCCAAAAGCGCATTGACGTTACTGTACTAAACCGACATGGCCTAGCCAGAAATACAATCTTATGCCACCGTGCCACCCCAACTTCGCTGCCGTTTCTTTCGCCGCCGTCGCCGCCCCTTTCTCCTCCTCTCCGGTGGAGCGCCGAAACCCCGCGGTTGCGTTGCTGGTCGCCGCCAGATCCGGGCCCCTTTTCCTTCCCCAAGCCTTCTCACTTTAGCTGCCAGGCCGCCAAGCCCTAGCCACCTTTCCGCACCCAACACCATACTACTCGATTCGAACCCTACGGCATGGTGAGCGACGGGCAGCTCAGGGATTGGGTCTCCGACAAGCTCATGTCCCTCCTCGGCTACACCAAGACCGTCGTCGTGCAGTATGTCATCGGGCTAGGTACGAGCAATTTAACCCTGTTTTACTTTTGCCCCTGCCTGGAATTTTTTTTTGGGGGTTCTAATTTGGGGTTGCGCGTGTGCTCAGCAAAAGAATGCTCTTCTACTGGCGACCTCGTGGGGAAGCTCGTCGAGTTTGGGTTCGCCTCGTCCGCGGAGACAAGCAGCTTCGCCGCCGACATCTACGCCAAGGTCCCCCGCAGGGCCAGCGGTATCAGTGTAAGTTTTGAGTCACCTCTTTTGTTGAGCGATCCCAATGTGTTAGCAACAGCTGTGTCTTTGATGATTAAACGCTATGCTTTTTCTTTCGTGCCACAGAATTACCAGAAACAGGAAAGGGAGGCAGCAAAGCTTGTGAAGAAACAGAGCACTTACAAGTTATTGGCGGATGAGGATGACAATGATACTGACAACCACACGGTGACGAGTCGACATAGCTCGGCGAGTGCATCCTCTAAGAGTAAGAAGCATTTCAGGAGGAAGGCTGAAGACCATGATGACGGGAAGGATGATGATGTAAGGCGGTTTGGTAGCCAACTCTTTTATCGTATTGCTTTCACATGTGGTGACTCAACTCGATAATGTTATGTCGCAGGAAACAGTAACACATGATTCTGGGAGGAGTGTGCGAAGGCGAACAGAAGAGGTGGATGATGAAGATGGCGGCAACAGTTCTGATGTATGCTCTTCTTGTAGGGATCAGATTTATTGTACATAAAATGTGAAAGTAATGGATCGTCAACTAAAATGTGCTGTTGAATCTATTATAGTGTTTGATGCCTTGTAGGAAGAACAAGAAAGGATAAGAGATCAACTGGAAAGGGCTCAGCTAGAGAAAAACATGAGAGAAAGAGATGCAGTAAACACTCGAAAGGTGATTGTCTAGCAAGCTGATATTCCTTGCATTTTTATTTCTGTCCACAATCAGTTTTTTCTCGAAGGGGCAATGCCTCTTTCTTCTACTGAAGAAGCCAATGTTCTAAAAATTGGCCGAGTAAACCTAGTATCTGTTGGCTGATATTCCTTGCATTTTTCTTTCTGTCTTCAATTAGTTTGTCTCTCAAAAAGTGTTGCCTTCTTTTCTACTGAAGAAACCAAGTGTTCTAAATATTGGCCGAGTAAACCTGACATTTAGCCGAATAGTTTGGCAGTTGACTTGGCATCTTTTCCATAACAGTGATGATTGGGTTGGCGACTTGGTGTTAGTCTATAGAGAAAATTCGTCATCATATCCTTGACAACTTTGTGGCGATTGTTAACCCCCAATTTCTCTTGCCCCTGCTTAATTTTGTCAGTCCTGCATATTATCACCCTTCCCCCTTCTAGAAATTTCCACCCTATCCAGCCAAGGCTGTCACTTCCCTTATCAATAAGTTTTTAGTTCTAACCAGACTACATAGGCCTCAGACAAAACCTCATGCATCAATACCTACAATTGTTTCTTTTAGCTTCTACAATGGTCTTCTAGAAACTGGGAAAATCTTAGTAGCCCAAATACTCATTCTGATCAACTGTTACCGGTTGGCATTCTGATACGCCAGGTGCCAGGCTAATTAGCAAAATTATTCATTTATCAGCATCCGGGACACCTTCCTCCTTGGTTTTGAGGTTTACATAGATCCATTTGACAAAGTTATATATATATATATATATATATATATATATATATATATATATATATATATATTACATTGCCATCTTGCCACAGCAATCAAACTGTGAGTTTAATCAGCACTTCTAACGGTGGTTAAATGGATAATGTTACAAGTATTCAAGACACCAGTGTGACCTCCCAAATAAGTTTACCTCGTCATGTTCCCAATTTATCCTCAATATTTTGCCTTCTTTTGGAAACATTGATGGTCCTGGACATCTCAACGAAGTTTGGACTATATATCTACCTGAACCCAAAATTGCACTGATTTCGACTAGCATACATTGAGTTATTTTCTTTTTTTGAAGCAACCATACATCAAGTTATACCCAAGTCTTACATGTCCTGCTTGATTCTGAAGTGTTCTGTTGGCACATGTTCTTTCATATAAAATGAATAGCTGGAAAAAAAACCTACTGGTTGATCTGGAAACTGGCTGGTTCCTATTGGAGTTCAATGACCAGTAATTTTTTGGTTGAGAAGCCCTTCACATTTTTTTCTTCTATAAACCAGTAATTTCGTTCTGAAGAAATCTTCGTAGATGATTAATGGAGTCTTGCGTCACTATGAAAGTAAACTTAACTGTCGTTACATAAGCAAGTGGCATGATATTTAAATTTTAGAGTTAGTTTCTTAAACTTCACTTTTCCTTGGCAAACTATCAAGAAACTATACCTTTAAGGAGTACACAAAACCACACTTCTTTGTATTATTGTTTCAGAAAACCACAAATTTTAAGAACCGATAAATTGTTTCCCACCAGTTAACTATACAACAAGATAAATTGGATGCTTACTTTTTTAAATTGTGTCGTTGGTGGGTGGCCACGACCATCACATCTTAAAAAGTATGGTTTGTTGAACTTTGATACAAAAGAAGTGTAGTTATGTGAAACTACTTAGAAGTGTAGTTCCTTTATAATCTGGCAAGAAAAAGTGTAGTTTTAAGAAATTTACTCAATTTTATTTGTTGATTCATTGCGAATAGCTCTCTACTTTAGTTACTGTCTCAAAGGTTTAACATATAATTTCTTCTTCTGTAGTTTTGCACAATGTTGGTTTAATCTTACTGTGATGCTTGATGTACCTGCTCAGAGAGATTACTCTTTAAGTTCTTTTAGCCCAATCTTGCCCTCTAAATGTCAAGGGAAGTGATCAGTTGGGATTATTAAACCAAAATTAGTTGACCTGTATGCAGATATACGTGGAATCTTTTTGGTAGTATTCCTGTGTCAAGCTTGATGATTTAAAATTGACCCGTGAAAGATGGTCTTGGTCATGATCTTTGCATCACCTGCCTGCTATATAAATCTAGCACAGATATTTCTAAACTTCAACAAGTCATGTCTTCCAATTGTAGTATGATTTGTTTTAATCTTTTATATTCTTTGAGCTGATGATTTATTGATTTCTCATCTATAGTTGATGGAGCGGCAGTTATCTAAGGAAGAACAAGGTATACCTACCTGAACATGTATACCTTACTAGTTTGCTTCATTATTATCATTGCAAAATTTATTGTTTTGAGATCATTGACAGAGGAGCTTACCAGAAGATCTCAAGCAATGGACAAGAATGACACTTCGGATCTGAGGTTCTTGCTGTTTCAAGTTTCGTTCTATTTCTCATTCTTGTTTTCTTGTACTAGTGTTGACATATGTAATAGATTAGTTTGATTTGCTCATAAGTTATTACACTGATGAAAAACCTGGTCACCGAAAATAGTTGACCATATTCAGTCATTGTTCAAGAGGAAAACAGAGAAACACAAAGCAGCAAGAAAGTGGCAATGGTGTATATTTCTGCCATGAGAGTGTTGAATCGTGAATATATTTTTTCCCATCTTTCTGTAAGAGGTTAAGAGCTTCTGCTTTGGGTGAACTTGTTTGTTTATGAAACTAGGCACACAGGACTGTCGGTATTCCATTGTAGTAGTGTAGCATTGTGGTAAATTATCTACCCTCACATCTGAACATTTGGAGAAGTTAGTACATGAGGACAATTTTCATTCTGGACTACATTAAGTTTTTCAGCTATGACTAGAACCAGAGACTGAATAAATACCCCTGTTTGTACTATGTTATTGGATGTATTGGTGAATTTTATTGAAGTTTGGCATGTTTCTTTTGTTGTTTCTAGAAAGGACAATCGCAACAAACTGATGGTGTAGATAGAATGTGGGTCATTCTTTTCCTTGGAAACCGAATTGCATTTACGTGTACCCTTGTGGTGCTGATACATGCAAATGACTACCGTGCTGCTTATTTTGGATGGTTAACACTGTTGTTGGAAAGCTGTTTAGGCTGTTTGTAACTGCCCATCTTTTTCCTTTGCATTGTTTTAAAGCTTTTTTCTTGCATTCGAGCTGATAGAATCATAGAAAAGAGAACATATGATATAACGATGAAACTACATTGAATGTTACCAGAAGCCTTTTTCTTGCATTTAGTACTTTGATTTATCTTGTGAAGTATAGAAACAAATTGAGCCATAACATTGGAAAGATCTTTCAGGACTTGTGGAGTATTGACTTTCTTTTTGAAATCAATGTGCAGAAATTTTTCAAGGCAAGCGTACTTGCAAAAGCGAAGGGACAAAAAAATTGATGAGATTCGGTCAGTAGAAAAGAACTAATACAAGCTTATTGCTGTTTATTTTGTTTTCTATATGTTGAATTGGTACGTGTATTAACTTGTTATTGTTTTTTCTTTGTGTGTGGGGGTCATTGCAGGGACGAGATTCTAGATCATGAATACATTTTTCAGGATGTGAAGCTAACCGAAGCAGAAGAAAAGGAGTTCAGGTGGTGATTCTAACCGAGTCCTATAAAATTACTGTTTGCTGCAAACTTTGTATCGAGGAGTGAGGATATGCCGATATGGTGATTAATTCATGCTATGATTTTATTCCTTTAGTAGTTAGAAGTGCGCATGAGCTTTTACACAGTGCATATGCAAGTAAACCTTGACATTCAATGGTTTCGGTTTGCAGATACAAAAAGAAGATTTATGATCTTGTTAAGGAGCATGTCGAGAGTGCAGATGATATTGCTGAGGTATGTTTCTCCCTCTTTGGAATATTGTAGAGTGCTGATGATACTGTGATCTTTTGATATCATCAATCAATTCGTCATATCACGTGAATTTCAGTACAAGATGCCTGAAGCTTATGACATGGGTGAAGGTGTCAATCAAGAAAAGAGATTTTCTGTAGCAATGCAGCGATACAAGTAAGTTTTTAAGTTATGAATCTGTCTGGTTGAGACATGGTGTTTAACTTACTCTGAATTTGTTTAAATGAATTTGCTGGACAAGTAGAGATCCTGAGGCCAAGGATAAAATGAATCCTTTTGCTGAACAGGAAGCATGGGAAGAACATCAAATAGGTAATAATGTTTATTTGGATTTCATCTCTGGTTTGTATTGTGCTCTTTGTTGTATATTTAACAAGAGATTGACTTGGAGCATTATTATATACTTGTTTCAGGAAAGTCTAAACTTCAATTTGGATCCAAAGATAGGAAGCGGTCATCTGATGAATATCAGTAAGTTATTTACTTTATTTTGTTTTCTTTTGAATTGTTCATCAGCAAAGTTTTCTTGCTGTGTCATTTGTAGAGACTATATAGCTTGTTACAGTTGTGACAATGACATGTAAGGTATGTTTTGTTGAGGGACTGCTGGTATGGTATTTAGCTGAAATTTTGGTTAACTATTTTGACCCCAATCAGCAGTGAACTGTACGTCGTTTCCTGAGGCTTATCTGGCCAGAATTTTTGTTTGGAATAAAAAACATCCCATAATACTAGAACTTAATAAGGTAAAATGAACTTTTCTGATTGCATGACGCTTATGAATTCTGTATAGCCTTTGATGGCACCTTTATTGCTCAGTTGAATTGACATCGACAAATTATGGATAGCCTTGACCACACCTTTGTTTTGATTTCTGCTCATATTACTGTTCTGACTTCTTAGGTATGTATTTGAAGATAAAATTGATTTCGTTAAATCATCGGTCATAGAAGGAACACAGGTAATCAGTTAAACACTGTTTGTTTTATCTCCTTATTTAATGGCTTCAAGATATTGTTTTACTGAAATTTCTTATTTATAGTTTGAAGATGATTCAGACCAAGAGAGCATCGATGCAAAAGATATTTTAAAAAAGGAGCTCCAGGTGTGTGTGAGCAAATTTTGAACTTCTTTGTTACACAGTTATCTACCTGTGCTCCTAGTAATAGCTGAATAGTAAATACCTATGTAGCACGGATATGGCTTACACATGTATCGGTATCGACAGATACGGACACAGGAATATGCTAGTTTCCAAAAATGCGGATATGTTGACACGCTTAGCTATTTTTTCAAAAAAAAAGAGTTTATATTCATGGTTTGAACAACAAATTATCTTCATGATTATGTCCTTTCTTCAGACATAAAAGTATGAACTTAAGTTCAAGAAAAGGCGGTAAACATGACAGTCTAAAGGCAACTTTGCTCTGACCTTGGTAGCGGACCTTTAGGTGAAAACTTTGCTCTGACCTTGGTTGGTGCTGGCGGCGATGGCGCACTTGGGCGTTGTCTCCCTCCTTGGAGGGTCGTCGAGGAGCTTTAGTTCCTACCTTGCCGCAGGGGTCTTGGGCTCTTGAGTGAAAAATGAAGTTCCAATTATGTTGGAGCGAGTGATGGCGGTGTCTACGTCGCTCCCTCATTGGAGGCGTCGTCTTGGAGGCCATGGCCCTCGGTTGGCAGGGCCTTGTGGCTGTGGTGCGGGGATCGTTCGGCCGGGGAGGGTGGTGGATGCCAGGGAGGAGGCCCCGGGCGATGGCTGGTCCTCTGGCCATGCGATGATTGCCGGGGAGGTGACCTCGGAAAGCAGTAGAGTGGCTACTCTAGGAGTGGGGCCGTGGATTGGCACGACATGGATGGCGACCTTGTGCTACAGGTGCAGCGAGGTGGTTGGCCCGGTTGTACGACTCGGTGGGGTCGGGTTTGGCTTGGATGTTGGGGTAGCAACCTCGAGAGTTGGTGTGGTGGTAGTCTGCAAGCAACCATCTTGTGCGGCTAGTGCTATGTGTTGTCCGGGTCGTGCGGTAGTGCAGCTTCGAGGCGAGCAGTGGATGTTGGGGTGGCGATCCCAAAGGGTGGTGTCGATGGCCTGAGCAGGGCACAATGGAGCGGCTGGAAATCTGGGCGACGGCCCCAGGAGTGTGTGTGGTTGTGGTGCAAGCGTTGAACTCGCGTTGCATGGGCGATGGGGCTCCCGTCGCGGTGTCGTTGGTTGGCGACGTGTTGGGCGACGCAAACGGTACGGGCTTGTTCTTGTGTCTGGCTTCCTCGCCGTATGGGAGTGTCCCAGGTCTGGTCCTCTCATATAGACCTAGCCCCTCTCTCGCATTGGCGTTGGCAGAGCGATTTCTTAGTGGCAGCCGGGGTTGTTAGTTTGTGGATGTTTGGTTGGCGTGTCTGTATGTTGCATTCTTTGTGTTGTCAATGTGCACGGACTCCGAGCCTAGTTGAGTTAGACGGGTTGAGCCTGATTGTATTGGCTTTCTGCCGGTTTCCCTCATTAACTAGTCAATTCTTTTTTTCTACTTAATGAAGAAGCAGAGCTCCTGCTGGTTGCTCGAAAAAAAAGTCTTAAGGTAATAAACATCAAAAAGTATGTCCTTTCTCTAGACTGGAAGGTATGAAATTAAGTTCAAGTGTTCAACAGAGGGGTAGTGAGCACACATAGGGTTAAATCTCAATCCTCTTGTTGGGTTGGGCCATATCTGATATGAGTCCATGATGTATCCACGACCAATAATATTTGTTTTAATCATTTATTCACACGATACTCGGTGGATACGTATCCGGATGTATCCACTGCGTATACCATATCGAATACAGATACACGCTATTTTCCATGTGTCGGTGTTTCAGAGGTAAATATAGTCCTAATAGTTGTTTTTCTGGTCTCTTAACTGGCTTCCTTTTTGAACTAGGATGAGCGGAAAACTCTTCCAATCTATAAATTCAGGGATGAACTGCTCAAGGCTGTTGATGAGTATCAGGTTTGCAATTACTTCTCACCTTCTCTGATGGTAGTGTTTGACAGTTATGTTAGGTTTTCCCTTTTTGATGCGTACAGTCCTGTGAGATGTGTGGCTTCAGCAAAAGAATTATCCATGTTTTGCTCAGTTGCCGTTCTGCACTTTCCAATTTCAACTATGTTGATAAAAGAAATACCTCTCCTCTTTGTAACTACTTGTATATGGTCTAATTTTGTCCATAATTTTGTTGTTGATTTTTTGGGCGTATGCTTCCTTCTTGTAGGTTATTGTCATAGTAGGAGAAACTGGCTCTGGTAAAACAACACAAATACCTCAATATCTTCATGAAGCTGGATATACAGCTAAAGGAAAGGTATGGCATGTGTAAGCTCCGATCTTTTGGTTCTATTGTGTTACTACCTAGGAAGTGAGAATATCATAGTACTGCCTGTTAATGCATATACAGCATATACGATATTTTGGTTTTGGTAACAAATATATGCACAACATTTTCTTTTGTAACATTCTATCCATGGTTCTATGAAATGCAATGGTTTGGCTTTAATGATGTTGCGGTGAATTTATGGCTTCTGCCAACTGCAAACTCAAGGTAATTTTTAAATTGCAGGTTGCTTGTACGCAGCCTCGTCGAGTGGCAGCCATGAGTGTTGCAGCAAGGGTGTCTCAAGAGATGGGTGTTAAACTAGGACACGAGGTTTGTTCTTTTCATAACTGTTGTCTCTCTATCTTTCAAAAAGTAAAAAAAGGGTCACGTCACACTGTGAAGTGTAAAATTGTGGAATGTGTTTATGCGATGGATCTTCCATCACATCATCTGAAATTTCTATGATAATAACCATGTTTAGTACCATGCTACAGGTTGGTTACTCTATAAGGTTTGAGGATTGCACCTCAGAGAAAACATTAATTAAATACATGACTGATGGAATGCTTCTAAGGGAGTTCCTTGGTGAACCAGATTTGGCTGGCTATAGGTATCCATTGGGAAATCATTTTTGTTACAAACTTGATTTGCAATATTCAACATACGTCGCTTATATCTGTTTATTTGTGGTGCAGTGTTGTCATGGTTGATGAGGCTCATGAGCGCACACTGTCTACTGATATCTTATTTGGTTTGGTGAAGGTTAGCTGGCTTGTCTTACGGTTATGTTTGTCTCCAGACTAGTAGACACACGGTCAATTCCTCATATGCGTAATGCTTTGCCTGCAGGACATTGCTAGGTTTCGCCCAGACCTAAAGTTGCTAATCTCAAGTGCGACCCTTGATGCAGAAAAATTTAGTGACTACTTTGATTCAGCTCCTATTTTCAAGATCCCTGGGAGGAGATACCCTGTTGAAGTTCATTATACAAAAGCTCCAGAAGCAGATTACATAGATGCTGCCATTGTCACTGTTTTGCAGATACACGTGACACAACCCCCTGGTGATATCCTGGTATTCCTTACAGGGCAGGAGGAAATTGAAACAGTTGATGAAATCCTTAAACACAGGACAAGGGGCTTAGGCACTAAGATTGCAGAACTAAATATATGCCCTATTTATGCAAATTTGCCTACTGAACTTCAAGCTAAGATCTTTGAGCCAACCCCTGAGGGTTCTCGGAAAGTGGTGCTTGCCACTAATATAGCAGAGACTTCATTAACCATTGATGGTATAAAGTATGTTGTTGATCCAGGTTTTTGTAAGATCAAGTCATACAACCCCCGTACGGGGATGGAATCCCTGCTTATCAATCCTATCTCAAAGGCATCAGCAAACCAGAGGGCAGGAAGATCTGGACGGACCGGACCAGGAAAATGTTTCCGTCTGTACACAAATTATAACTACATGCATGATCTTGAGGATAATACTGTTCCAGAGATTCAAAGAACCAACCTTGCAAACGTTGTACTTACACTTAAGAGTCTCGGTATTCATGACTTGGTTAATTTTGATTTCATGGACCCACCTCCTTCAGAGGCCTTGTTGAAGGCCCTGGAACAACTTTTTGCTCTCAGTGCACTCAACAGTCGTGGAGAGTTGACCAAGACTGGAAGACGAATGGCAGAGTTTCCATTAGATCCTATGCTGTCAAAGATGATAGTAGCTTCGGAGAAATATAAGTGTTCTGATGAGATCATCTCCGTTGCCTCCATGTTGTCGATTGGTAATTCTATATTCTATCGTCCGAAGGACAAACAAGTTCATGCAGATAATGCAAGGTTGAACTTCCACACTGGCAATGTTGGGGACCATATAGCATTACTCAATGTATATTCTCCCTATCCTTGATCAGCATTCATAATTTTTATTGGATTTAAGCTGGAAAGGGCTAATTTCTTCACGATTTGTTTCAGGTCTATAACGCATGGAAAGAAACAGACTTTTCGACTCAGTGGTGTTATGAAAACTATATACAGGTAAGTTCTGATTCTATAATTTGTAACCTGCTCTGGTCATTCCAGTAATCTGGTTTTAAGATAATATATGCTATGGATATCAGTAATATTAGTATCGTTCTTTGCTCTACTTCAGATAATACCTTCCTCCAAATTTTGTCATGTTCTGTAACTTTTGTTGTGACTATTTGTGTGCATCTCAATCTGTCCAGTAGATATTTTAGCATCTATTGTAGGGCATAGGGATACAAGAATTAGTAGGAGAATGACCATGACAATCTAATTGAATGGTCCTATATTTTATATTCCAAAACCTTGTTTAACCCTTTTGCATGCCTAGTGTTACTTCACTCTTGAAAAGGTGGACATACAACTATTGATTATTAATGTCATGTATAGGGAAAATGTT
This sequence comes from Stipa capillata, assembly GCA_019208055.1. Classification (NCBI taxonomy): domain Eukaryota; kingdom Viridiplantae; phylum Streptophyta; class Magnoliopsida; order Poales; family Poaceae; genus Stipa; species Stipa capillata. Next base: position 25,159 of record JAGXJF010003339.1, read on the forward strand.
AGAAATTACCTTGGAATTGCTGAACAACAATATTACAATGATAGATAGAACATCAATGCGCGGGAGCATCATGACATCAACAGACTGCAGAGCATACCAACATATGCAATTTTATCCAGTGGATGCTGTTTTAGCCTCTAGCTTAGGGCATAAGACATGAAGGGTAATGGCCATGACAATCTTATTTATGCTCCTATAATTTTCTACTACAAAAACACCAAAACCTTATTTAATCATACATGCCTGCTGTATCTTCAAATTGTAAAACACTATAGTTAGCTTCATTACTGTCATGGAGAATGTATTTTTACGCTGTAGTTGCAAATTATGTGTTTGCCATTGCTACTGCAAGTTTATATGATAAAATTGTCATTGTATAAATCAGGTCCGCAGCATGAAGAGGGCAAGAGATATTCGAGATCAACTGGAGGGACTTCTGGAGAGAGTTGAGATTGAGGTCTGTTCAAATTCCAGTGACTTGGATGCTATTAAAAAGGCTATAACATCAGGTACGATGTTTTTGTCAATGATGCAGTTGCTTTATGTATGCAAATTGCCTGAGAATATAAATCCAATATTATAGTACCTTTTGGCTGTAGGTTTCTTCCATCATTCTGCAAGGTTGCAGAAGAATGGTTCATATAGAACTGTCAAGAACCCTCAGACTGTATTTATCCACCCTAGTTCAGGATTAGCACAGGCAAGTTCAGTTTTTGATTGTATACCACTCCGTTTTGCTTATATCCTCAACATTCCATGCATAATACTACTGTTCTAGTTCTGATCTTTTGTGGTATCAATCATTTGCCCAATGCAGCTACTTCCTCGGTGGGTAATATACCACGAATTAGTTCTCACGACAAAAGAGTATATGCGTCAGGTATGCAACGTTTACCCAGATTTAAGTTGCTCCTGAAAGAATTGATTCTTGTGAACGATTGTGAAGTGCTATGGATACTGCAGGTGACAGAACTGAAGCCTGAATGGCTGGTAGAAATTGCGCCACACTACTACCAATTGAAAGATGTAGATGACTGTAAGTGTGGAACGTGATGTTATTTTTTTTCGTTCAAGCTAGTTTGGGGAAGTTGTATGTGCTGTAACTTACGACATTTACCATTTTTCTGTGCAGCTGGTTCCAAAAAGCTACCCAAAGGCCAAGGACGAGCTGCATTGTAGCCAGGACTCAGTGAAGCGTTTGGATAGATGATGTGGATTCGAAGAAAATCTATACACATCTTTTTCTTAGGTTACATTCTGTCACTCACCATGATCATCCTTTTTTTGAGGAACACCATGATCATCCTGATTAAGCGTCAACATAACCGATTGTTTGTGTATAGATTTTGACACGGAAATGTGTACACGGTTGTATTTGTTTTATCAGTTTTTTCTGTGGATGTAGAGCTGTAGACATCTTGCAGCGTTGATGCTGAGTGTCGTAAATCTTAACAGAAAGATTGGCTGTTGTGCATCTTCAGTCCTTCACCCTTCTATGAAACGTGGATTGGCCATTCACCGTATGGGGAACCGGCTCAGCATCTGACGATTAACAAGATTCCGAAAACTTGGTGTTGTTGTCAATGTAGTTTTCTGTTTTCGAAAGTGCAACATCTACAATATGGCGATCTTTGGTCCCGGTTTGGTGGTCGGAGCTCAGGTGTCCTACTCATATGTACGCGATTTGGTCCCGATGACTTTGCTGGAGCCCATCTAAAAATGGCGCTGCTAGCTTCCTGGCCCGCACGTGTTTAGCCACCCTTTATCCCCACCAACGGCCCGTGGCGATCTCACTGGCCTGCCTGCAGTTGTCGCTGCGGCGACCCTAAGTGAAGGTTGGTGGTGAATACCCGGCGGTGTCACACTCACACCTCTCTCCCATCTCTCCTCTCATGGAATACGTGCTGCTGGTAGGTGGCCATCTAATCTCACGTGAATAGATTAACTAATAGTACAAGAGTAATTCAGTAATAATCTCAACAACATAACTAACTTCGGTAGCATTCGCTGTTCGTTCAAGGAAAAAAAGAACTAACTCCAATAGGCTAAAATTCTCCACGGCAACGCTCCTGACTCGATTTATCCTCGTCGTCCCCAAATATTCCTGCCGCCTAGCACACCTATCCTCACCCCTCTCGAGATGCAGGTAGGGCGAGGCGGGGCGGCCCACACGCTGAACCACATGACTCTTGACATACGAGGGACTGGGTCGGCCCGTTCGAGATGACGAGGGATTGGGGTCGGCTCGTTTGGTTCGCACAGCACCACGACTCATAGGAGGAACTGCTGGTCTGCTGCACGATGGCTCCAGATGGCCTGCTGGCTAGTTGCACAAATTACAACACGTGAAGAAATGTCATACAAAAACTGTCTCATAAAATTCACACAAATTCATCTAAAAATTTCACAACACACGAAGGTGTTGAACTGCAGACATGATACACCACCGATCAAACATATCAGTTGATAAAAAATATGGCAATGCCGTTGACCATTGTCAAGCAACAAGCTGCTATTCTTCAATAATATGACCTTGGAAAATGGTGTCATGTCTCAAGCTCCTTGTGACATCAAACAAATGTGCTACATCTAGTGTTTTTACAAGAACATCATGGCCCAAGTTAAGTATATGACTTTTCGCCTTTCGGACCAGCTGATTTCACAACACTAGAATAGAAAATGAGGGGAAACAATCATTAGCAGTTCCTAGTAATCTGGAAAATAGTGTGTGCAGCTTGATTAGATGATTGTGCATTAACATAGATCATGTGATATTAATAACAAGATGCATAAAGAGACTGCAACATCCTAAGATCCTGTGAGGTGATCGTCTATTTATTGTTTTACAACTAAGAGTTGGAAGGAATAAAATGAACACCGTAGAATGCAGATAATTTCTTTGGTATGCAACTGTACACATGCTTCAGAAATAAAATCAGTTGCACAAGTTGCGCAGCTGGACTGAGATGAACAGAGGCATTTATAGGAAAGATCAGTGATGTGAAGATCTTCAGTGATAATTTCTTACTGAAGATGTAGCATGAATAAATGATAACAAAACATATAATGTGGACAAAGTGAAAACTTTTCTTGAAAGAGCATTAAAAGTATCTCGGTACAAATAATTCTGCTCCTCAGATTGATTCAAGACAACCATGATGCCAAGAATTTTAGTATACACATCTGCACCAAAATTTCTCTTATCTTTCTTTGTGTATTGTGTACAAGCATTGGTGAAAAGTATATTCCATTAAAGAGCAAGACAGCAACCAGCTGAAACTTTTACTAAACAAAACCAGAAAAAAGAAAACAGCATCAACATGGCTACAACTTCAGCAATTGATAACACAAGCACATAAACACCAAGTATACTTGAAAGTGCATCTTGGCCCCCTAATAGGGTTTTGATGATTGACGACAAACGATTAAGGGACTAACAAGTTTAACGAGTTTATAAACAGAAATTAGTCCCAGAGAAAAAGGCTCAAAGGACATCGGCGACCCCTAAAAAGAAGAAAATGTGGCGGCTTCGGAATCTCTACTCTTCGTAAAGTATTTCGTATTTATTTGAGTAGTAAGAAAAGCCGTATTATTAAGAGGGGTGCGTCGTAGAAGCTTTCAGTTGACCTTAGTGCTCAGAGATCGTTGAACTTTATTTCTAAAGAGCAAATCATTTTCCATGAACACAAAATCGAGTTTTAAATATGCTACATCGGAGGTTCCGGTTTGTGTACCGGAAGTTCCGGTTACACCAGAAGGTCCGGAGTAGCCTATGTCTTGGAGGTTCTGGAAAAATCGGAAGTTCCGGTCCTAGGATCGGAAGTTCCGGTCCTAGGATCGGAAGTTCCGGTCAGACCGGAAGCTCCGATTCAATATGTGTTTCAGCTGTTCTAGAAAAACCGGACGTTCCGATATTTGTATCGGAAGTTCCGGTGATCCCGGTTGCACCGGGTGATCCCGGAAGTTCCGGAGCTCTGGTGCTCCATCTGTGCTATATCGGAAGTTCTGATATGGCTGTGACTTGTGCAGCGAAGGGGGAAAAATTAGCCGTTTGATTTGAACAGATCGGAAGTTCCGATGCTAGCATCGGAAGTTCCGATGTGGGTGTTTTCAGTGCAAAACGGCTAAGAAGTTGGGTAATTGATAGTGGTTGCACTAATCATATGACCGGAGAAGTGAGTATGTTCTCACAATTAACAAGTGAAGGATCCCCTCACGAAAACATCATTTTTGGCGATGATGCCAAAGGAAAGGTAATGGGGCTTGGTAAGGTAGCAATTTCAAATGACTTGTTAATTTCAAATGTGCTACTTGTCAAGTCTCTCAACTATAACTTGCTATCAGTTTCTCAATTATGTGCATTAGGATATAATTGTTTGTTTACAAATATTGATGTGACTGTCTTTAGAAGAGATGATTCCTCGATAGTCTTCAAGGGTCCTAGGATCGGAAATTCCGGTCTGACCGGAAGCTCCGGTTCAATATGTGTTTCAGCTGTTCTAGAAAAACCGGACGTTCCGATATTTGTATCGGAAGTTCCGGTGATCCCGGTTGCACCGGGTGATCCCGGAAGTTCTGGAGCTCTGGTGCTCCATCTCTATGCTATATCGGAAGTTCTGATATGGCTGTGACTTGTGCAGCGAAGGGGGAAAATTAGTCGTTTGATTTGAACAGATTGGAAGTTCCGATGCTAGCATCGGAAGTTCCGATGTGGGTGTTTCCAGTGCAAAACGGCTAGTTTTTTAGGGGTGATATAAATAGCCCCCAACCCCCTCTCCTCAACCAACCTTTTGCAAATCATTTTCAAACACACTCTAGAGCTCTAGCTTCTCCTCTCTCAAGCTCCCGAGCCACCCTTTTGTGAGAGAAGAGAAAAGAAGTGAGATTTGCGAATTTGAGTGAAAAAAGGTCAAGATCTCTTTGAGCACTAGGTTCACCTCCTTGCAACTTCAACGCGCTTGTTACTCTTGGAGGTTGAGGACTCCTAGACGGTTAGGAGTCGCTCACGAGCTCCCAATCCGTGTGGAGAACCGTGGGAAGTTTGTGAAGGCCGGGATTCGCCTCCGCGAGGAAAGAATCACCAAGAAGAAGTTGAGGAGACTCCGGAGAGTCCTCGAGGGATAAAGGCTTGAGAGAAAGCCGGCTCTTGATCACGTGTGATCGAGCTCCCCAAACGGAGACGTAGAATCCCCTCAAGGATTCGAACTCCGGCAACAAATCTTTGTGTCTTGTCTTTTTCAATTCCGCACTTACTTTGCAAGTTCTTTCATATTGCTCATATCTATCTTGCTTAGTACATTTGCTTGCTCATATTGATTATTGTCATCCTTGCTAATCAATCTATTTTAATTCCGCAAAAGTTGAAGAATTGATTATCATTGGATTAAAATTGTTTAGTCGCCTATTCACCCCTCCCCTCTAGACCGACATCTTGATCCTTTAATATTACAGCCAATTTTTCAGCTCAACTATCACTTTTGAGTGAACTTGTTTAACCCCCATGACGCATGCCTCACGCGAGGCTCAAAACTTTTGCTACCTTATATAGGGTTTGTATTGAAATCCCTTACGGTGAGGCTTAAATCCAAATTGTTTTAACCAACGTCTCGAGTTACTGCCAAGGCAAAAGATCAGGCAGGTCACCAACCAAAACACCCCATCCCTACCTTAAAGTGGCTACTTATGGAATCATTTCAAAAACTAGATGATAACATTGGTACAAGCACGTGTAACTGGATGCTCCACTTAGAGCATCTCCAACAGCATACCCATATTTTGAGAGAATACCCAAAAACTGAAACTACGGGTATTTTGGCCCAAAACGTAGCTCCAGCAGTGTACCCATATATGCATGGATACCCATAAATTATGGGTAGGCACCCATATTTTGCTAACAAATACCCATATATGGGTATTTGCAACCAGGATATCCAAAAGACCCATTTTCAGCGCGGGAACCCCAACCGCCGAGCAGGAAATTTCCGGCCCGAGCCACGCCGCCCCCTCGCCTCCCGCCGCGACCGCCGCCGACCACCGGGATGCCATGGAAGGCATCCCTTATGCTCCGTCCGCCGCCGCCGGCCTCCCTCCAGCTCTCGACGCCCCCGCCGCCGTCCCTCCCGTGCGTCCTGCCGTCGCCGGGACGAAGCCCAAGGCTGTGCGCCGCCTAGGGCTTGCTCCGCCACCAACCGCCACCACCACCGCCGCCACCACCGAGGAAGTGCCGAAGGCCCCCGCCGTCGTTGCGGATGCCGTGCCGCCGCAGAAGAAGGCGCGGAAGCCGCTGCCAGTGGTGCCTTCCCCCACGCCACCTCCACCTCCTGCACCGTCGGCGGTGCAATCTCCTCCCCTCGCGCCGCTGCAAGAGCCCGAGCCGGCGTCCCCCGTCGCCACGGCCGGCGGCGCCCCCAACCTGTTCGGTCAATTGCCTGAGAGGTAAAAAAAATTTCTATTTTTTTGTTTGAATTCCATGTGTTCTTTCATTTATATGCAATTGTGATGTGATATGTATGTACCATGTTCATGTTTGATGTATGTAGTGTGGATGATGAGACTTTTTGCAATTCACTTGTGTTGCACTGGAAATTCCATCACAAGAAAATGCATCGCAAGAAGAGCACGTTCTTGACATGGAAGATGAGGGATTTGTTGATCCAACTCCACGTAGGGCGGTGAGAGGAGCAAATTTCACTACCAAGGAAGACAAGTTGTTGTGCGAGGCATGGAAAAAAATTGGTCTTGATCCAATCACTAGGGTTGAGCAACAAAGTTCAACTTATTGAGAGCGTATCTATGAGCACTTCAAGGCCAACAACAAGGGTGGCATCTATCGATCACAAGTTTCGCTCTCACACCGATGGCAAACTATTTCATCGGAGTGTCAAAAGTGGTCGGCATGCTTGGCACAAGTTGAGCATCTCAATCCAAGTGGTACAAATGCCGATGATAAGGTGATTGATTGTTTGCATTGATCAATTCTTTCAACGTCTCTTGTATGCATTGGTGGCTAACTTGTTTTCACACTTGTGGTTTGTAGCTCAACATTGCTCAAGAATTGTACAAGGGCAAACCGAAGAAGAAAGGTGGAAATAAGGCAAGGCATTCGGTTTGCACCATTGTTGGAAAGAGCTTTGCAATGAGGAGAAGTGGAAGAACCGACTCATCAATGAAATTCCAAATAAGAAGAAGTCACATAGCTCGGTTGGAGAAGCTTTTGCACTTGACACCGATGAGGATGCATCAAGTGCCGAGGAGCGAAAAAGGAGCCCCACTCCTATTGCTACTAAGATGCCCAATGGGAGGAAAACAGGCAAGGAGAAGTTGAAGAAGGGAGGAGAAAATGATTACAAGGAATCATTGGACAACATAATGGCAATAAGGAAGGAGATGGCGGCCGAAAGGAAGAACTTGAAGACCAAAGAATTGGAGGAGAGGAAGGAGGCCGAGGAGAGGAGGACGGCAGCCGAGGAGAGGAGGGCGGCGGCCGAGGAGAGGAGGGCCGAGATTGAGGAGAGGAATGTGGCCTCCGATGAAATGATCAAGAGGTTGGAGAATGAGCAAAAGCTCATGTTCATGGACCCAAGTGGTCTAGATGAGAAGGGAAGAGCATATTTTGAGCTTATGCGTGATCAAGTGTTGGCGGCAAGGTCCATGGGAGGCTTCATGGGAGGATTCATGGGAGGGTTTGGAGGCATGGGAGGCATGGGTGGCATGGGTGGCATGGGAGGCATGGGTGGCATGGGTGCCATGGGTGGCAATGGAAACAATGGTGGTAATGGTGGCATGGGAGGGAATGCAAGCACTAGTGATGGCAATATAGGCAATGACATTTGAGAGCTCTATGCATTCATGTTCTATGCACTTTTGTTTGTGTTTGTGATGCACAATGCTTGCGGTTTTAGGCTTAAATTTGAACTTGAATTTGAAATATTATGGATTTGAGCTTGGATTTGAAATGTTACTAATTATATGCGGTGTGATGTTGAAAAGTTTTAATTATCATGTCATGGAAATTTTAGTTAGTTTGGATTATATATGCAATTGTGTAGTAGAGAAAAAGAAGCTACAAATATGGGTATCCAAATATGGGTATGCTGTAAAAGCAGAAATTTTTTTGGCTACCCAAATCTTCTCTCTCCTCTACCCATAATGGATTTGGGTGGCCAAAATATGGGTATGCTATTGGAGATGCTCTTAGGAACTGTACCATGCTTCTCCCTTGTTGTCTTGAGATGCTATGTCTTGCTCAAACATCCCTTTTTAGGGTTGTAAGGTGAGCTGTAATCAGCAGCATACTAGCTAGAAAGGTTACCAATCTTACTGCCCAAAATTTTGAGGCACCGTGGAGCATACCATGTGACCAATAGTTCAAACATTACAAGCCTTCAGCTGAAAACCCGCTATGGCCTGTTTCTACGCAGTTTATGGAGTGGCTTATGGTCCTAAAAAGTCATAATCTGTCTAGAAGATAAAACTTAGCTTAAAACTTAAATTATAAGCTCCTGTTTTTCTTGGTGGTGGGAAGTCTCAGAAATAACATTTCCTGAACTTCTCTTAGCACCCACCTCTAATAATCATCATTTTATCCGGAAAGTCACTGGGTGCACACGGGGGTATGTGCACCCATTAGGTTTGGCGAATTTTAATTTCACATACAAGTTTCGAAAAAACCTGAAAAAATTTATACCGGTATATGATGGAATGAAGTATACACAGTTAAATTTTTGAAAAATAATATGACCATTTGCGATCTGTGCAAAAAAACAAATATGTGCATATGGCCCCTTTGTACTGTTCATGCTATCCAAGGTGTGTTTTTGTTTTTTTTAAGGTCACAAATGGTCATATTATTTTTCAAAAATTTAACTGTGTATACTTTATTCTATCATATACCGGTATGAATTTTTTCAGATTTTTTTAAAACTTGTATGTGAAATTAAAATTCGCCAAACTGAATAGGTGCAAATGCCCCCGTGAGCCAAAAAGCCGCACTCATTTCTATCCCCACTACTTCGTAAAATTTACCTGCTTATGCCATTAGTATATAAAAAAAAACTTCAAAGTTTACATCTCCCTCCCCCGATTCCCCTTCATCACCTTGTCTCCCCGTCGCGCCCGACCTCGCCTCCACTCCCATGACACCACCACTAGAGGTCGCCGCCGCTCCTCCGCAGAGGCCGCCGCCGCTCCTCCCCCTCTCCTCTCTCCGCGCAGATCCGCCGTCACCTCGCCCCTCTCGCCGCCCCATCCGCCTCCGCTCGCCGCCCCTTCCACCGCCCCATCCGCCTCCGCCAGCCGCCGAACTACAACCGGAATCGGTGGCCACCGGAGCGCCACCCTCCTCCATCCCCTAGGCCGCCCCCTACTCAAGGCTGCTGTTAGTCGTCGGCTTTCCTCCACTCTCCTCGCACAGCCGCCCCACTGCCCGCTACCCTAGGCCGCCGGAGCGCAACCGGAGTCGTCAGCCGCCGACTCACTGGGCGCCGCCCTCGTCCGTCCCCTAGGCCGCGCCTCCGTCCAAGTCCTCGCACGGCCGCCCCCCCCTCCTCAACGCCGCCGTTAGCCGTCGGCTCCCAAAGGCAAATAATATTCTTTCCTTTTTATTCAACGTTTGATATAATGTGAATTTCTCCATGTTTCTGCATATATGTTCTAGGCTTCTAACAAAAATACCCCATTCTGGCATTTTTTATCAGATAATGTAGATGTTCTTGCTGAAATTGCTCAAATATAGTTCATTATTTTGCTTTAAATGATTGTGAATAACAGATGTTCTCTTAAATCTGAACTTGCATGCAATTTCAAAATGTCAGATCAAATAAACTTGCCCCAGCTGTATGTAGATCAAGCACTGTATTTTAGCATCTATTGAGTAGCTCAAATCAGTCACTTTTTGGTTGGGGAGTTCCTGAGCCTAACAATTTAAGCAATAAACTGAAGAACCTGAATTTTGAACAACACAGCGGTAGAAAGCACAAACATGTATACAAAATGTATAGGCATCTCCAATAACAGGATTGCACCGTGTAATTGCATAGGATTTATCTCTCTACAAGTTGTCATATGTTTTTTTCCTTTTGTGTTGTATATGTCATTCGCTTACAGAACAAATTTACTGTCAGTTTAAATAATACCAAGTGTGTAACTGATTCCAGATATGATTTTGAATGTGGAAGCAACTCCTTTTTGTTCCAAGAATAGTGAGGAGAATGATTTACAAGCTATTAGCAGACATGGTGGGAAAATGGAAACTGATCCCAAGTCTGATGGATCTGGCCAAGAGAAGGTACTCAAGAAGCCTGATAATTGTGCCATGCCCTTGTTGCAATAGCATGAAAACAAAGATCGTGATTAGAAGACTTTCTTCGGGCGATTCATTAGTATTTGATCCTGAAAATACTTTCTTTGGCATGATCCTATTTTTCTGAATGGTTGAAAGGATGGAGTGATGGACTGACTATTGGAGAGGATAGGTCTCCATGGCTTGAGTTCAACTGAAATGGCTCCAAAAGGGAGCATCCTTTGTCGTTTCATATGTACAGTAGTAGCTCTAGCTCCTGAAGGGATGGCTTGATCATTTTCATGTCATTGGCTAGTTTGTTCGAGAATACAATGTTGCTTCAGATGAACTAGTTCCAACTTTTACCCTATTCCTATAAAATTCTGTCCAGTTAAGTTCTATTTTCCAATCTTGCACTTTACTTATGGTGATCACAAATCTACACTATTGATTTTCCATTATGCTATTTCTATAAAATTTATGTCAAAGTGATGATATTGTCAAAGAATGTGATGCATGTATGTCAAATTGGTTGGTGCATTTTTAGCTTCTGCTATCAATTAGTAATCATATGCAGTTACCTTCACCTTTACACGATCCGTCCTACATTGATAAAAATTTCAAATTTGTCTTGAAGTTGCCAGCTCCCATACTTTTGAGCAAAGGGAATGACAAATTTCTTGATCTCTTATTAAACAGATCGTTGCAATTACGGTTTTCTTCCTTCTGCTTGTGTCTCAATTTTAGTATGCACTAACTTTGGTAGAAGTTAAAAACTAACACTTGTGCTGTCAGATCTTGCTAGTTTACAAAGAGAACATCTAGTTCGCAAATTCAGTAAACATTGTAGAAGTTGTGACAAGTTTGGATGGAAATAACCAAAAATAATGTTATTATCATTCAAACAAAATTATAGACTTTCTACAATTCACTTCTGATCGTAAGCTTAAATCTCATAACCTGTTTAGAAGGGGATAAGAGCTTATCAGGTTTTTCCCCAGATCAGCTTCTGGATACAGTTAAGTTTAAGCTGGTTTATGTACAAACCGAAACCATCTAAAAAAGGACCTATGTCAGCCACTGAATTATTGAACCACGGAGCGTCTCTTCAGTAGTGAACACCAAGCAACTATCAGCAACAAAATTCCCCTAGTTTGACTGCAAGCGTGTAACATATGCATTTCATGGTTCAATCCAGCTAGCAGAAAGTGGGCCGTCTCTTAGATGCGGTAGGCACAGTTGCAGCTGCTTTTGGACCATCTCAGCAACCATTCGCAGTCTTCCTTGGACTGTCTCTCCAGCTGCCGGAGACCCATTCACCGTCTCCACTGCTCTGGCAACCCTCTGCTCACAGCTATCCCAATCCTCGTGTTGCAACCAGCAAGCCCTACCACCATGACTCCCATCCATTACAAGGAATGCAATATGACTATTGTCCCCAAAGGCGTACCTTAGTCTCAGAGAAACACAATACAGCAACCAAGCAGCTCCACCAGATATGTTCATATGTGGTGTAAGACTATGGTCAAGTACGAAAGTTAGGGTAAAATCTACTGAATTGTTAGCTCTGTCATGCTGAATATTACTCTTTGATGATGAAGAAGTTTCGGTATAATCATCTGAAACTGATCGTGGGTGCCTTTCCAAACAGAGCTCAACCCGTGTCCTCTGTGAAGTAGCAATGTCCCCATGAGACTGGGACAAACTTTTATTCCATGCAATTAACTTTACAAATTCTTGTACAACTGAAATGGGCAGTGTAAGCAAAGTGATAAAAGAAGCAATCCTACAAGCATCATAAGGTTTCACAGGCAACACATCTGCTGAAGTAGTCGTAGATCTCATGTATCTCAGATGGTGTTAGCTCTTCCTGAGCACTGCTCTGAGGAGCTTGCTGTTGCTGTTGGTGGTGGTGAAACCTCTTCACATTAAGAATTTGAAGGAGCAGTTGAACTCGATGAATACTAACAGCAAAAACATAACCACTGCAGGATAAAAATGTGGCCAATCATTAATTTAGATATGAGATCATGGAAGGAAATTGCGAGTTGTATCAATTATTCTCGATAGAAGATTGGGGCTTTTTTGACCAACTCTTTTGCGGAGACATCATCAGCTACAATATATATTAGGAGATCTACATACACTTAGAGGAACAAAGCATATAGGGCGGATCTTTAGCTAAACAGCAAATAAATGTCGGTGCATCTTGACTGATGTGATCACAAACTAATATAATGGGAATGTGATTTTGACTCTTCGTATATCCCAGCACACAATCCTACCTTTGATCTACAATTCAACACATACCTGTACTTACACATATTACGGAGAAAAAATCCTGTACATATATCATTGCTCTTAGTTTGTCACAATTAAAGTACTATCTAAAATAGTCATGGTCGCTGGTACTGTTCCGGCCCTCAACAACCTTCCAGACTAGATAAGATTGCAATTTCACCTTTTAGTTTCATTATTTGAGATAACATTACACTGGTTATTTGATTACACTCTTGTTAGGCGATATGATCTCACCAAGACATAAGAATTTTAGTTAGCCAAGATTGTTAAGCGAATCTCTATTTAAGCAGGCTCATACGTGTATTTCTGGGAAAGCAAGAATAACTAAAGGTTCCCACAACAGATGGGGCGAAAAAAAAACTTGTGCAGTACATTCAATTGAATATCAGAAGTCTTGAAGAATGTAAAAAATTGAGTTATGCCTAAGAATATATTATCTCCTGTATGCTTAAAATAAATGCAAAAGTATCATGAAACATGCCAATATGAGAGATTTGAGCATGATCCAAACCCAAAGAACAAATGTCATGTGCAGCGGCTACTATAGCGTGCCAACCTACTGCAAGCTACAGTTCACATAGAAACCGGTCCAGCAGCTGGTGCACGCCATGGCCTAGAGATTAGTTGTGTTCTTTAGCATCTGGTAATTTAGTGATAAGAACATTCAGTTTGCCCTACATGCTACTGACTGGATCAAGTTCGTTAGGGACCGAACTCTCTTATTCAGAGGAGGGGGCAGAATTGTTTATGTTAAGAAGAATGGATTAATTCTCTCTCAAAAGCATATCACCCCAATCTAAGGTCCCATCTTTCACGTAAGATCTTCGCCCTTCAGTCCATGCCATCCGGCCCTTCAGTTTGCTCTACATCCTATTGACTGGATCAAGTTTGTTAGGGACCGAACTCTCCAATTCACAGGAGAGGGCAGAATTGTTTTGGTTAAGAAGAATGGATTAATTCTCTCTCCAAAAGCATATCACCCTTATCTATGGTCTCATCTTTCACCTAAGATCCTTCCCCCTTCAGCCCATGCCATCCGGCCCTTCATTTGTACAACATTTTCGCCGTCATGAACAAGAAAAACCTACAATTCAGCATTAAAAATAGGAAAATAATATTGTAAAAATGATAAGACTTTGCATGACTCTTAAGAACTTTCCATGTGAACAGTGTTCTCTATTGAACGCCCATCTAGGCATCCAGTTACATCATATTAGGCTATTAGCGTATCAGAAAGCGCGGTTAATTCCGACAGCGCTACAGTAGCTGTCGGAATGACCCCGCGCGGTTAGAACTCCTGTCCGAATGATCCCCGGTCCCCTGTCCGAACAGGTGAAACCACAAGCTTTCAACCGGAAGAATCAATAACTTTCAACCGCAACAAAAAAACCAGATTTCAACTCGAGCCTGCAAACGTTCTACTAGATGAATTAAAACTTCACGTTCGTCTAGATTTCCACCGACAAACTTAGGGCTTTTGATTCAAAAATCAAACTACAAAAGCTTCCTACTTCTGTTCATCGAGATTTCAACATAAACTTTTCACCCAAAATTACCAACTTTCAACTAGAAATTCGATCTCAAATCTAGAAAAACATGAAGCTTTCAACTCAACCAACTAGAGCTTCCGACTTGTTTTTTCTTCAAAAATCCAAAAATCAAAAGAGAAAAAGAAGCACCGATCCGGCAGCGGCCGCCGGCCCATGGCGCCCTTCTCCGGCGCCGGCGATGCTGGGGACAGCCCCGACCTCCAGCCCCAGCCCCGCCGCGGCGGCGGCGGCAGCGGCGCACGCAGAGGTGAGGCTCGGCGGGGGGCTTCGCGACGGGGAGCTCGTCGGGCGGCTTGGGGAGACGACGAGGGAGCTCCGGCGTCTTGGGGGAGAGGGAGGCGAGGGGGCTCCGGCCGGTGGCTTGTGGGGGCGCGAGCGCGGGCGGCGGGCGTGGGCGGCTCAGGGAAGAGGGAGCCGAGGGGACGGGGACGGGGGGCTGCGTGTGGTGGAGAAAAGGAGGGGGGAGAGGATAAGGATGAGGAGAAGCGGGGCCATAGGAATTTACCGCGGGAGCGGTGCACCGTAAGCTACAGTTTTCGCAGAAAAGCTGGGGATATTTTTGCTTTCTGTGGAGTATGAAGGGAATAATGTAAATATCATGATAATATCAATATAACGTATATTACCCCACGAAGAAGCGCAATGCCGGCTGCTCCTGATCCAAATTCAGAAGCGCACCTTCATTATCTTTCAAAACTGACCCCAATGTATTTTCAGAAGATCAGGCAACTGCGCAAACAACCATAGAACTCCCAAGGTATTTAAGGATGCCTCGCAACACCTTCTTAAGAGCAGCATGAGGGACCCACCCACCACCATAGCCACCATCATCCCCAAGCCCAATAAAGGCTGTGTTCAATTCTCCTCGCATATGAGCAGGAAGGTTAGTTCTGGGGGAAATGTGTGCAGAAGCTCCAGCAATTCCCGAAGCGAATCTTGAAGAAGGCAGCATGGCATTGCCTGATGTACTCACACTAGCTGCTACCTGGCTACCAACACTTGAAGTTAGCCTAACTACTCCAGGAGCACCATCACTAAAGCGGCTCAGAGTAGTAGCTACTTGTTGACTTTCAGCAAAAGTATTGGCATTAGTGTTCAATTGTGGTCCAGTATGTCTAGCATTCAGAAAGCTGAACTCAAGAGTATTTAGATCCTGAGCAACGTGCTCCATTATGAAAAGTCGAAATTGTGGGCAAGGTAAAGATCCACCAACAAGGTCCACCTTTCAGAGGGGTTGCTGGCTGCAGCCAAACCTAATCCCCAGTAAAGCAGCGCATGTCAACCGAGAACTCATTGCGATATATAATGCGTATCCAGTATGGCCCACGGAGCACAATAGGAACATCAAAAGGCAGCAAAGAACTAGGGACCAGTCCAGACCCAGTCCGGCCTGCAGCAGAGAGCATGGAAGAGGTCTGAAGATTATGACTGTTTGAATGCATAGTAGTTGATGATGAACCATTGCCAAAAGAACATTGTTTTACTTTTGTACAGAACTGTAACCAGCAGGAACGGCTACAGGCATCTTTGCAGGACGAATTGCACCACCAAGGGCAAGTAAAGGACCTGCTGTAAGCCTGATGCAATCCAAGAATGATGCTACCTCATCGCGATTCACGAAATCCTCCAAAAACTGCATCATGTGAACATGATTACAAGAAAGAATCACAAAATCTCATGCAAATCTCGTATAAAGTTTGTGGTCTATTGTTCAAAATTTGGATTGCCTAAGTAGCAAAGTCAAAAGTCTGGTACAACATGTTGATTGGCAACAAATTTTGCTTTTTTGCTAGCCAAATTTTTGCATGCAAAAAATGTTGCTTGTGGTCATATTTTGGTCAAAAATGAACTCGAATTTGGACAAGGAAACCAAATTTAAACCAACAATATTTGGCAACTTCAGGTTACAAATAAAACATGCCTTGGTCGACTGTCAACACTACAAACATAACAATATGCAATGTAATCAACAACGTTTCCATGTTAGACTAACAAGTACTCCAAATATAAGGCATATCTTGTTTTGGCACATACACCAATATGGTACTAGAATTATCTAGGCTACCCCTAATTAATCCCTCACAATACACCAATGCAAATCTTTTCTCCGTCACCATCACCCGCTAACTCCTCACAACATCAAATAATCTGTGAAGGAAACTGCATGCACGCATGGGCATTGGCACTTGCACCAGAGAAAATGAAGCATTCATCACAGTGCCACCAATCGAAATAAGGCAAGCATTAAACATTAAGTGCATGTAGGCGTTGTTTCCAACTTCTGCGTGGAAAGTCTAAGTAAGTTAATGGACTGCACTGAGGGGCATATGAGAGAAGAATTGAACAAAAATGTATGGGAAAAGGAGTGCGCCTTGTATTGCTGGACAACACCCAAAATGAAACACGCCTAATATAATTGAACGGATGGAATAACAACATGAGTTTATTCAAATAAGATCAATTTCTAAATTTTTATAGTAGTAAAATAGAACGTGCTGTTGCCTTAAATAGGTTGAGTGGTTCAGTTGGATGCAAGTGGCCATAAAGTGCATTAAGAACAAATGTAGTATAATAACTAAGAGGGCTATGGTTAACAGAGGAAATATCGCACGACGGACATCACTGCTACCTATCATAACAGCCTCACTGACGGACATCACTAGTCCCTATCATAACAGCCCCCCTGAGATTCTTTATCAATGTCCAATCTAACAAATGATGCGATGCATTTTCAAATATCATACTTCAGTCAATATGTTGTCCTAAATGGAGCATAATCATAACTCAGCCTAAACATTCAATAATGTAATGCACAGTTGCATATATTATGGCACAGTACGCATATATCTCAAAACCAAACCTTTGCATGTGGCCAAAGATGATCTGGTGAAACACGCATTGTGCAACCAGCCTTACCAGCCTCCCATTCCACAACAAAGTGAACCATAGGCATGGCATTGGCACCATAACTAAACCACAAGTTCATCAAACCAATAGCATCAATCCTGAATGTTTTACTCATCTGTTCAGATAACCTGTCCTTGATACCCTTGCAAAACGTAACTTTCTTTCTGTAGCTATCTGATTCTCAGCTAGCTTGTCATTTACTTTACCAGGAATCAATCTCCGCATTCCACAAGCAAATACACGAGCATGTGAAAGCCGTTGTAATTCTGAGACAAGCCGCTGTATACTATCAGCCTCAACAGAGTTGTAAGTCAAAATGACCCCATCATCATCAAAAGAGATATGTGTATCCATCTCAGAAGCATTTGCAATGCAAACACCAGAACCCCATTCTGTAGTAGTGCTACCTCCATAGAGTCTCCAGAGTGCACCATAATATGGATCGTTGATCCTAACATCCCAAGACATGCTTCCAGCTTTACCAAGGCGTAAGCATATGTGTTTCCAGGAACCATCTTGAGCAAAAGGTAACCGCAACCAAAGATTGGAGGATGCTGTCTGCAGACCCACTTCTTCTACATGCGGAGTGTTAAGAGAATCCATCTGGTTAGTCAGCTGAGCATATTTGATACAAAGTAAACAGTGCTTTATGACTTGAAGAAACACAGAAGCATAAATATTTGCTGTAATACAACAATTTCCTTCTGTAAGTATGTTTCCATAGGTGACGGTTGTTCCAGATTGCACGTTGGATAAATCTTCCTTCAAAGGAAGACCATCCTGTATATATTCTCGCACTTTTCTTCTCTTGCTTGGCCCATCACTGATTATTGATCGTTGTAATGACGGGATACTCAACAAGAACTCTGAAAGAGATCGCTTTTTAGATGCAACTACATAGCGTAAAGTGGAGAAATTCCCCAAATCTGCCAATTTCCTCAAAAAAAGAACATACTATTTGAATATCAAAGACTACAAATCCTAATTTTTGTTAAATGTACACAATAGCATAGCTCCTGGACTATTTGACCAAAACAAATTAAGGAGGTTTACTTCCATCCACAATGACATGGCTTCTAGAGATCTAAATGAGCTGAGGTCAGGACCAGATTTACAAGCTGACAGCTTGGATGATTTACCTGCAGGGCCTGAACAGGAGAAGGCATCTGTACTATGTGCACACTTCAAATTACTCAGCAGATAACTGTTCAAGCTGGCACCAGAAGCAACTTTTGTAGTGTTGATGTTAGATTGTAGTGAGCCATCATCCAGTTCAGGCGGGCCACATCTACCGCTAACCCTGTGAAGACCAACTTTAAGAGAATTCAAATGAGTAGAGGGCAAACTATGAGACAGTTCTAAAAGGCTAAAAGTTCTAAAATGTTGGGGACACTTACCTGCCACATACACAGTTGAGGCTATTCTCTGTTTCCAGTAGGTGACAGTAAATGAAACTCGAATGCGTAGTCCGATAACAAATATAATTAGAATAACGGTGGTACTATCAAAAGAATATCTTCTCTGTATACAAAATGTTCACTTATACATCAAACTTTAGAAGAGAATATCCATAAGCATCAACTTTAGACCTTAATTTAAGTTGAGTTAGGACCAGGTATTTTAACCTTAGTTGCAGCTTGCACCAGGCTTTTGAATAATAAACACTTTGGACCAGTGGGCCTGAATAATATTCCGGTTTACTCCAGGGAAGAAATAACCGTGCCGGTTCAGTGGGTCGGGCTCGGTGTTAGTTTCCACATCCACACCACCTCACTCCACACTCTGCCACCTCACTCCACACTAATGCTTTGGTAGTATGGTTACAGATTTTGTGGATGTGGACTGGCGACTCCTCAGCCTCAGTGAATTAATCACCAGAGAGATGAACAAGAAAGAGAGTATGGCTGAGGCGGTCACAGCTGGTTCCCCGGTGGCAAGGCACGACCAGACTAGCTTGGAGGTGGGTAAAATGGAACGATGACAGGATGGCAATGACAGCAGCGGAGCTGCAATGCAGCTTGCTAGATATGCGATTGAGCGGTGGTCATGAGCTCGGATGTTGCAAAATCAAGACATAGGTGTGATGCTGGGGTAGTTGGGCTCTAGATGCGAACACTAAGGCTCCTAGAGTTGCTAAACCAGAAGGCCCGCGGTACCCAAGACCATCCACACTCGCTGGTGGCATGAGGACACGGCGAAGGTGGATGTAAGTGGTTCGTCGGTGATGGGAAGCTCCAGTTGAAGCAAGGAACGTGATTGGGACGGCAGTAGGATGGTGCAGAACCATTTAGTTTTAAATGGGTCCCTAAGGACAAAGAGTTGCGCCAGCGCCGGCGCTCTTGGGGAAGAAGACAGGAGGCTCGGGTCTAAGAGTGGCATTGAGTGGTAGTGGGTAGTGAGAGTGTTGGAATGTAGATATTTTCGAGATCTTGATACGGGGTGGCCCGATCTTCTCGATGAGGAATCGTGGATAGATGGTATGAATTGACGATCTCACTAGCTGAACACCCGTGTCAATGCACGAACCCTTAACTCTTCGAAAAACGTCCAAACAGATCGGTAGATAATTGTCGCGAGACCACGAGCAACGATCACCAAGTCTCCAATTCCCAACGGAACGACGGCTTGATCTTGAATTGCAGAACAAACACGATTGCCCGATCCTCTCTTAGCTATCCTCGCATGAACGCTATTACGAAAGAACAAGCAATAGCTATGTTTCAATTCTTATACATAAAGTGGTCTAAGGCTACAAGCCACGAGTACAGCAGTATATATAAACTCTATGACGTCCACCCTAGTGTTAGGGTCGAAATTCAACCTAACTCTAACTTCCCTAAGTTAGACGACTCTATTTAGAAAAGAACAGATACAACCTCCGACTTTTTTATGATTACAGAGAAACCAAAAAGTGTGGGTGGGCGTATACCCGTTGGAAAATACTCGGAGTAGCTTTTCAACAATTACTTATTTGTCTAATTTGGAGTTCTTATGAGAAAATCACGGCTGTTTTAAATTCAGACCTCCTGGCTGTCTGAACTGAATCCGAACCGAGCCAATCCTTTCCATCTTTTGTTTCCTTGCCTTTTTCGCCCCAAATCCGAGTAGAATCATCTAAGGAAGTTATTGGGGACCTTTGGATAGTCATAGAGGAGTTGGATCCCACTGATATTTGACGCACAAGTCTCGAACTCCTCAAGTATATCAATTCGTGTTTGTTGTCTGAAACAGCTTGTGCAGCCTTCGTTTCTAAGGTCATAACTTTCTCTAGGGAGCTCTAAATCATGCACCGTTTGATTTGTTGGAAAGTAGACTTGATCTCTTGTTGTCCTTTCTTCTCAAGTGGTGCATTGTCCTCCTTCAGCTCTCGCTAGAACTCCACACGTTCTTGAATCTGCAAACACTTGTGAACAGCATCAACGTCTCCTTCTAACTGTTGAGCTGAATACCTGACTATCATTAAGTGATTTATGTAGTATAAAGCTCTTATCAATAATATTAGCATGTGCATTAAGGAGTGAATTCACATGTTCATTAAATAGCTTTGCTTTAGCGCTAGTTATTGGATCTTGTGGAAGTTCTATGTGTATCTCCTCATTGGCATCATCATCAGCGGCAGGTGAAGATGAAGATGAGCACTACTACAGAACATGTCAACACTGATGGGCCAAAAACCCACATCAGTGAAGGGTTTTTGGCTCGTCAGCAACTAAAGATCAGTAATGACTCGTATTATCAGTGAAGGGTAATTTATCCATCACTGATAAAGTCATCACTAACGGGTTAAATATTTACCCGCCCGTGATGGTAGAGTCATCACTGACGGGTACTTTTTTAACCCGTTAGTGATGATGTTTTCACAGGTGACGAAAAGTAATCACGGACGGGTAGAAAAATTACCCGTCAGTGATGACTCTACCATCACGGACGGGTAAATATTTAACCCGTCAGTGATGAGAGTCATCACGGACGGGTAAATATTTAACCCGCCAATGATGACGTTTTCAGAGGCGAAAAAAAAGGCCTACCCGGGCACTACCGGGTAGGGTTTCACTAAAACGGCTGTAACTTTTACATACGGTGTCTGTTTTGGGTCCACGACCACTCAAAATGACCGTATCGACGAGATGCATCTAAAAAATCTACTCGTTTTTAGACTTGTATAATTTTTTACCTTCAAATTTGGCCTCTAAGACTGACTTTTTTCCCTCCGAACGAAACATCGCCTCTTCCGACCCTCCATTGAACTTCTTCCCGAGCTCCAAATGCAGTAATCTTTGCAGATTCTGAACTGTGAGGGAGTAGAGCTGCTAGAAAAAAATATGAGAAAAAAATTTTAAAATAAAAAAATAAATTCGGTCTCTAAAACTCACTTTTGCCCCGAACGAATAATCGCCGCTACCGAACACTCCGTTGAACTTCTTTCCGAGCTCCAAATGCAGTAATTTTTATGGATTCTGAACCGTGAGTGAGTAGAGCTACTATAAAAAAATACGAGAATTTTTTTTTAAAATAAAATATTTAGGCACTAGTGCCCAAAAAGACACAAAAATTGACTCAGGAGGATCTTTCTTACCTCGAATCCAACTGAAACTCCCGTGTAATCTCCACTATGTTCCTACGGGGATGGTGACATGAGGAGGATATGCTCCCTTGTGGTCGATTTGGATGGGAAGGATGAGAGGAGAGGAGGAGAGGAGGAGAGGACGAGAAGGGTGGAAGGAAGAAGAGGAGGGTGAAAGGGAGAAGGAAAAAATCTGGATCTGGATCTGCACTGAGGGGCACAGAGGTGAATTATATACCCCGCGGGATTCTAAAATTTCGGGTTTTGAAATTTCGTGGTGGGATTCACATCATGGATGGGCCTCTTTTTAACCCGTCAGTGATGAGTTTCACATCACCGACGGGTCAAAATACTACCCGTCCGTGATGACAAAATTTCGGGTTTTAAAATTTTGGAGTTGGCGGGATTCACATCATGGATGGGTCTCTTTTTAACCCGTCAGTAATGAGTTCCACACATCACTGATGGGTCAGAAAACTACCCGTCCGTGATGACAAAATTTCAGATTTTGAAATTTCAGAGTTGGCGGGATTCACATCACGGACGAGTCTCTTTTTAACCCGTCAGTGATATGCTCGACATCACTGATGGGTATTTATTTTGCCCGTCTGTGATGATGTTTTCATCAAAACCCGTTACTGATGATTTTCATCACTGACGGATATTTCTTACCCATCAGTGATTATAGGGTCCAGGATGACGTTTTTTGTAGTAGTGGAGCTATGGATGCTCGCATCAGATCTGATCCAGATAATGGTCGGGGAGTCCCTACGGGCCGGAGCCACCACCACCCTAGTGCCTTAGCCTACCCCACGTAGATCTTGCTCGGCGAGAGAAGCCACCACCCTAGCTTCTTGGGTTCTCCTGAGGCCGGCAAGGAGGGGAAGGGTAAGAAATCACCGACAAGGGGGAGGATGTGGGCTCCACGTCGGATCACCGAGCCATTCTGCCTCATGCTAGGCAGGAGTAGATCTAGCGTTGCTAGACCTCGCAAGGTGGAGGGAGAGATGAGCGAGAGTGGAATGAAGGGAGGAGGGAGAGGCCCTAGCCTTAATCATGTTGTCAATTAGTACTCAAGTAAATGATTAGCATTAGTATCTAACGTGGCAACGAACAATGGGCCTGAGTCAATGAACCGGCCTGGTTTTATTAAACTTTCCAAGTTGCAAAATTATAATGGCCCCACTAGTGTTATGTGGCCGGTTCAAGGATATCATATAAAACCTGGTGCAAGCTGCAATTGAGGTTAAAATACCTGGTCCGGAGTGCAAATTTACTCATTTAAGTTTCAGCTACTTCTAGTTGCTTTGCGATGACTCCTTGTATGTACACTGTGACAGTTCACTCTATTCAAATCAGCCTTCATACCAGCTGGGTGTGATATTTACTAGGTATTAATTGCTAACTTGAAAGTAGTTGGTCCAAGTTCTGGAACATATATACTACAGAAAAAACATCAAACATATATTCCAGTTCGGATATGCTGATTTAGATGCGGATATCAAGAATATCATTCACTAGGCTTCTGTATATATCCAAAACGAGAAAATATTTTGACAAAATATTCTTGTCAAATCCACAAATTACCAGCCCCTGGCTCGGAAAATGGTTAATGCGAGACCAAGTATGATATCCTTAATTGCATGCGAATTCTTTATTCAATAATTTAATTACCAAGGAAATGATTGTTCTTACCTAGTAAGGTTTTGGTTTATTCGTGAACAAGATGATTTACTGCTGTTTCAAGTTGTAATATATCTTTTTTTTTGCGGGAGAGTTGTAATATATCTGACGCTCTAAATTTTTCCAGTATTCAACAAGGATATCTTTGCAAGGAATAAGTTCAAGAGCTGATTACACCACAACAGAAGATAACAGGACTTCAAATATAAAGGGGGATAGGAACCAAAAAGCCAGTTGACCAAGCTAACAACCTTTAGGCCCAAAAACCTTCCAGTCGCCGCAAATACATGGAGGATGCTTCTGGTCTTTAAGCTCACAAAAACTTCACGGGGTGTTATGCTCTGTTTGTTTAGAGCTTCCTCAGACTCTAGTACTGCAGAAGATGGTAATATATTTTTCGGTGATTGCAGAAGGAAACCAACACTCCTATTGTAGAAAGAAATAGGGCACAAAATTAGGACGTAAAGGGGACTGACCTGGAACAAATATAGAGCTTATATACAGGTGGGAAAGTGTCTACCATTCCCTATCTTACACCCACATATATTCCCTAGCTTGTTTGGATAGTGGGGAGGGGGGTAGATCAAATCCTTAGGATTTGAACTAAACCCCAAATTAATCGCCCTCTTCCAAACATCCCCTAAGGAGGTACATTTTTTTTCTTTTGGATAAAAGATTTGTTGAAGCACACTATACGTCTTTACCTATTAAAGGGAACAATCTAATTGCGTACGACTCTTCTTCCTAGCATTGTTAGAAGGGATAGAAATCAGAATAAAAGCAACTCGTCAATACACCCTTGATTCTTTAATGGGAATCAATATTGTGAAACAGGCAGGAAAATAGGCCTCACGTCATGAATTAAAAGGGGTACATAATATGCAACACTTGCATCACCACCACAAGGTAACAAGGTTCTGTTGACAGATGTAAACAAATTTGTCATGGCGTCACCTACACACCAAATTGGATGGCCATGAACGCTAGGAGACCTCATCTCATCTCATCTCGTGAGAAAGGGGAAGAGAAGAGAGCATTGTTTTTAAGGCGGCAAGCGAGGTGAGGCGCCCCACACTCGCCTTACCTATTAAGCACTTAAGGCAAGGTGGTGAGGCGACGC
This sequence comes from Stipa capillata, assembly GCA_019208055.1. Lineage (NCBI taxonomy): Eukaryota > Viridiplantae > Streptophyta > Magnoliopsida > Poales > Poaceae > Stipa > Stipa capillata. The sequence goes on from JAGXJF010003339.1 coordinate 49,563, forward strand.
GAGGTGACGCCTTACACATTCCAGGAATAGGAGTAATCGGCAGGGTGAGAGGGAGTGTAAAGAAGAATTAATAGTTGAGTGAAGAAGAATAAGCAGAGCAAGCACTAAACGGTGTTGGATTTAGCAACTTTGAAGAATAGGATTTAAGAGATTATTTTAAAATATATTAATGAGTATCTTTTTCAACTAGTAAATGCTATTTTTAATTAGTAAATGATATTAATAATTCTTCAAAACATATAGTATCACTGAGTACCCTGCACAAACTGCCGTGCCCGTGAGCCATAAAGGCAAAAGTCTGCTACAAGACAAGGGAAAAGATAAAGTTGTGGCTGTGTCTAAAGGCTGCAGTGCTTCTCTCTCTCTGTCTCTCCTTCAGGATGAAGCAACAGCCACGGAAGAGCTGCTCTTTGCTTCCCTTTTTCCCCTCTCTCTTCTGACATAGGTGTCTCTTTGCCTTCCCTTTTTCCCCTTCTCTCTTCTGACATTGGCACAGACATAAGGCGTCTCTGTCTTCCCTTTTTCCCTTCTCTCTTCTCAGATAGGCACAGACATAACGCGAGGACGACGCCTTAGCATCAAGGGGCACTTAGGCGACCCTTCAAGGACGTCTTTTAAACCATGGGAGAGAGAAAGAGGGGCAGAAAAGAGCAGATCGAGAAGAGATGTGTACCGCAGCTGTGGCTGATAGTCCACTAGTACTATCACCATCTGACTGTGACATTGAGGGGAGGTGACCAATGGCTGGCTATGCTGAGACCACTGAAGGATCAACAAATTGGGTAGCGGGAGCGCTAGGATTAGGTGAGGCCGAGGGTGAGAAAGGAGGAGCAATAGTAGGAGAGAGAAGAGGAGGCACGGCAACGGGATAAGGCTGCTGGCATGGGGAGCTGACATATCCGCTACGGAGAGAGGACATCATGAGAGCCCAGGAGATGAGATGGTTGAAGAAAAGGAAAGAAAAGGGGAGGGAGGAGAAATGATAGGTTGGATAAGTGACATGACATGGTGGGATTTTTTATGGCCAATGTCATATCAGTGTCTTACTACAACGTGTCGTCTAGGTACCAGCCTAGATGATTAGGCCTCCAAGAGCTCACCTAGTGTACATAATTCCAACTCTATTGAACCTTTGAGGCTTTGAAAGCCTATTACCAGTTTTCAAAACAGTTTACTATACAAGATGTGCACATGTCTGATGTGGTAAACAACATCCCACAATACTCTCTGCGGGTCAACATGTAGGTCACCGTGGTACTCATGCGGTCAAATATTTAAAATTTGACCATTGATATATATAGAGCGGTAGATTTACTCCACCTACCTTGTCGTAGAACATTAGTCTGCCTAATTACAGTATCCATAACAACAGAGATGCATAGCTCATGGAGTATTTTATACAAAATTGTGAAGGGATTGTCAGCTACAGCCATTCTCCGCTCAATGTCATCACCCAAAGCATACCTCGTTGTTTCTTCAAGCTTAATAGGCCCAATCTTCACACCAACAAGTAACTCCATGTGCAATATCCTCCACAGCGAGAAGTGTTCACGGTAACCCAATGTAAGGAGGACTTTGAATTCTCCATCTACCTAAACATTTGATAAGGACATGACCTCCATGGATACACCCGCTGTCACCTCTACTATCATTACTTCAACTAGTCCAATATAAAGAACAAAAGGAGATTTGTTAAGATCGTGAAGAACAAGCGATGATTCAAGTTCAAGCTCTCAAGAGGAGGAGAGAATGAAGTTTATGTGGCTATGACCATGTCCCACATGAATTGGTGCTGTACAAAGAGTCTTCCCACATCCCTTTGGGGTCTAGGAGAGCTAGAGATAGAGTCCTATAAGATCTGGACTCTGATTCGGATTGCTGAGAGAACCCTGACTTAAAACGTCTTTACCTCAAGCATACGGACTCCGATTTGGGTGATCTTGGACTTTTTCGAAAGCTTATCTCATGCTCTTTCCAACCTGTCCAACCCCATGTCCAAATTCCTTACGAGCCGATCGCAACAGCCAAAATAATCTAAGACTACCTTTGTAACAGATCACCTGTTGTCTTTATATACCCTCTAGGATTGTCTCTTTAGTTTTTTGGGTTTCATTGAGTTGTTTAGCTACTACTACATTATCGCATCTACAAGTCATGTAGGACTACCGCCTTGTTTAGATCGCCAATGAAATCACAATATACTTTCTACTATCTCTTGTGCCAATTTAATACTCGTAATTTCAGATTCCAATTTATCATTGTTCTTGTTAGTTCTTCGGTTGCTTGCAGGAACTCGAACTTCGTTGTTCAGGCTGATCGCGCCTACAGCAAGGTCAATAACTATCGGAGGTTGGTTTAGCGATTGCTAAGGCGTATCGTCGCGTACGGTATAGTCAGATCGTCAAGGTCAAACTCCACCAAATCGATAGTTACCCTCGTCTCATCGAAAGATCGGGCCACTGTCTCATCAAGTGGTATCAGAACTCAAGTTGCTCGGTGAGAAATTTACCATTTTTATAGTTAGATCTGTTTCTACCAATCGTCCAAAAAAAGCCTACAAAAAAATAGTAGTGGTTTTCCCCACTGTCCAAACCGCTTCGAGCCATTGCATCTTTCTTTTCAGTATTTTTGCATTGTTGAATTCTTGTTGCATTGTCGTGTCACGTTGCTGGTCACAGTTAGATCTGGTGTCTAGTTAATCGTGTCTTGCATCTTGCTGCCATTGCCACCACTACCATCTCTTTGGGATTGTTCGATTGGTTCGGAAAAAAAAGTAGAGATCAATTCCATATGTGTTACGGATAGAGTCCAGGGCAAACACAACTCCTAGTAGTTCCGGACTCTAAAAAATCAAGGTAGATATATGTGCTGATTTTGCCCCAAAGGCTTCAGTTCTTTTCGAGCATCCAAACTCCCAGTAGAAGCCGCCAAAGTCCTGCCATAGCCAGAAAAATAGCAGATTTTGCTGCCGCAGCAGAGGAAGCTCTTTCCCGGAGGCTCCGACCTTTTCGGAAGCTCCGACATTTCCGGAGGATTCGACTTTCCCTCCGACTTCCATCTCATGCGGGAATAGAAGGTGAATTTGAATCTTCCGAGTTCAATCCCAGAGTCTCCAGGAACATTCGCACTTTCCAGAGGCTAAGCTCGGTCCCTCTGAGTTCAACTCCCGGAGGCTCCGACTTTTCCGGAAGCTCCGACATTTCTGGAGGAATCGACTTTTCCTCCGACTTCCATCTCGTGCGGGAACAGATGGTGAATTCAGATCTTCCGAGTTCAATCCCGGAGGCTCCGGGAACGTTTGCACTTTCCAGAGGTTAAGCTCGGTCCCTCTGAATTTAACTTCAAAGACTCCGAGGACGACTGCGCGTTCCCAGAAGCTAATCTCGGAACCTCCGACGTCAGTCCCGGAGGCTCCGGGGTTGTCTGCGTGTTTCCAGCAACTAATATCGGCACCTCCGAATTCTATCCCAGAGGCTCTAAGGATGACTGCGTGTTTCTAGAGATAACTCTCTGAATCTTTGAATTCTATTTCCCGAGGATTCTGATTTCAGTGCCGTGAGTAAGTAGCAAGCGTGCTAGTTGAAGAATCCATATTCAACTCTAGTTTGAGAGGTTCCAGAAAAACAGGCATAACTTTCTCATACGGAGTCCGTTTGGGGTGCACGACCACTCAAATTAAAGCTAACGACGAATCGCATTTGAGAAAAATACACGTGTTTACACCTGTACTCGTCTTGACCCTCAAAATTCAGCTTCTAAGTGGGACTTTTGGGCTTAGGGAGTTTTTCAGTAACTTTTTTTGATCTTGCAGAGGGCATATCTCTTTCGGCCGGACTCTGATTTAGGTGATTCTTGTTTCCCTGGATCACTTGAATCAAGGACTTGCTTCCCACCTTGATCCCATTCATGTTGAGCACCTTGGTTGAGTTGAATTTTTTAGAATCTTCGTTTTCAGGCCAGGATTTCCACTAGTCATTTCGTCGACCTTCTCGGAATTGGCTCAAAATTCCTGGAGATGTAGAGCTTGGCCTCCTGGTCAAAGCAATGAAAACTGTTCATCAATCAGACTTGCCAAACTCCCCTTCCAACGCTGCCACATTCTGCCGTGGTACCACATTTGGTAGTTTTGCTGCCGCGACAGCAACACATCAGCTCTTTGCCTTGCTTCTCCTCTGCCATGGCAAGCGTTGTGCTAATTTCTGCTGCCATTTTTGTGACTGCTGTTTTGATTGGTTCTAATTGAGTGGGTTTCTGAGATTTAAAAAAAAGAGAAAAAATCTCAGTGATCTTTTGCCACTCATCTTTTGCAGCTTCAGTACCTTATCTTTGGGGTACTGATTAGCTTTTCATTGGTCTAAGCTAGGATCAGCAACATCGACTAGTACTTTGAACACTTATTCAACTTGCATTTACTGAATTGATTTTTGCTATTCCTTGCTACCATATTGAAGCCAACCAAGCTCCATCTTCCTATACTGTACTCTGTTCGGTCACCCTGGTAATCACTATACTAATCTTTTGGTCATCTTTGACACCGCCAAAAGCCGACAACCACTGCAGCACGGTAAGAACTGGTAAGAGCTTGGTATTTGCTACAAAATTATTGAGATTTCTTCCACCCCACACCGCACATTCTACTGACAATGACAGGTTCTGGAGTAATCAGTTCTTGGGCTAGATATATAGTGGGAGATGTGCCATACCCTAAGGCGCGCATTTCTTCATCACCACCACGGCAAGTACGACTACCTCCATGAAAGGTATCATAACGTGAAAAGGTACATAATCATGTTGTCTCCATGCTAATATTTGAGGGTTGTAATAGGCCTGATTTCTATCTCGATTGGGAATTAGAACTCAATGAAATATTTGCTTGCCATGTCTTTCCTAAGCATAAGCAAGTACGGGCTGCTATTAGTACATTCACTGATTTTGCTTCTATTTGGTGGGATGAATATTGTCGATTATACCCTGATTATATACCTGCTACTTGGGACGATTTAAAACTTGCAATGAGATACAAATTTGTACCGTCCTCTTTTATACGTAGCAAGCTTCGAAAGTTGCAACATTTAGAACAAGGTAGTAACACCTTGATGAGTACTATCAAGACCTTCAATATTACTTATTTTGTTGTAATATCAATAAAAGTGAGGAAGCTACTCTTAATATATTTTGGAAAGGTTTGAACCATGAAATTTAGGACGAACTCATGCATAAGGACTGCTTTTCTATCAATCGTTTGTTTCATCTTGCTTGCAAAGTTGAACATGTGATCAAGAGACGGATAAATTAGGCCAGTAAACACAAGGTACAAGTTCTCATGTTGCAACCTACTAAAGGTACTCGTCCCCATGCTCCCCATGATGAACTCTACTTGTCCACTACTCATGCTATTTTAGAGCAACCTAGAGTGGAACCGCTTGTTACTTTGCCTTTGTCACAAGTTGAGAGTACTATGTGTGATGAATTACTTGATGTTCCTTGTGAAAAAGAAGAGTTGTGTGATAATACTTCACTTATATCCATACCACAACTAGTTGATAAACATGCTACTGATGTTTTCGAATCACAGGTTAGTGCTGAAATTAGTGTTCCATGTGCTGAAACTATTGATATCTCTCATGTGGAATTGCGTAGATATGATGATATTGTTTCCACCACATCACTTGGCCAATGTTCTGAATCACATGAATTGCTTGATGCTTTTTGTAACCCATGTGATATCATTGATTTACCTAGTGATTTAGATGTACAAAGTGATGATACACACGATGAAATTCTGAAATTTCTGATTTTGACACCCCATGCGGTGATATTAATGATATGCAATCTGTTTTGGGTGATATAGAAGTCAATTTGAGTGCTCCATATCCTGAGATTTTTTCATTTACTAATTTAAGAGCACCAATTGTTGAGCCATGTGTACAAACTGATTCTGACATAGGCTATGATAAGTTGATAGAATATAATAGCGTGTATAATGCCGTTAGTCATGATGTTGTATGTGCTATCCAACTTGTTAACCCTATGACTTTAAGAAATGCTCTAGAAAAGGTTTCTGAACTTGTGAACTTACTATCTTGGAATTCTGCCTACTCTCCTACTTATAGGATTATTTTAATTAGAGCTACTAGTGTAGATGATAAAAGTTGTGTGCATTTGGTTTGCATCACTTGTACTGAACCGGTTGTTTCGAAACTTACATATTTTGACAATGACACCTGCAATTATTCATCTCATCACCTGCGCATTGTCACTCTTTGATTCAAACGATTATGTTATATGTTGTAGCAATTTATGACATAGGCAATGAATTCTTGATGCATATGATTTGCATTGCATATGGTAACTTTTTGCTTTTAGAGGAGATAATTTGACACCAATGCTTCATTATTTTGATATGACCTCCAATATTGGTGCTGAATTGATGTTAAATAGTTTGTCACATGATTGTTCCAACATTAGTGCATTGACTTGCTCTAAAATTTAGCACGAGGTGGCTTCTTATTTGGGTACCGCCGATGATTATTCACCTATGTTGGGATGGTTAAGTGATAGACATTGCAAACGTGATTATATGCATGAACATTTCCCTTATATTTGCAAAACAGATTATATGCATAAACACTTCACTTATACTTACAAATTGAGTTGAATACTTGTTGGATTATAAGAATGATGTACCACTATGCATGTTTCTAAGATCTGCCAAGCTGAATCATAGTTGTGACCATGGTTTTGATATAATTGCTAACCAAGAAAAGCTAACCATGATTGATAGATACATATATGCTGCATACACGATTTCTTTGCTCTTTGATGATTTTCAGGTTATGCAAAGCCAAGGACGGCTTTGTTTTCAAGAAGGGGAGGATGATAAGGACATGACCCCCATGGATAAACCCGTTGCCACCTCTACTACCATTACTTCAACTACGTCCACTATAAAGAACAAAAGGAGATTTGTCAAGATCATGAAGAACAAGCGAGGATTCAAGTTCAAGCTCTTAAAAGGAGGAGAGAATGAAGTTTATGTGGCTATGACCATGTCCCACATAAATTGGTGCTATACAAGGAGTCTTCCCATGTCACTTTGGGGCCAAGGAGAGTTAAAGATAGAGTCCCATAAGATCTGGATTCTGATTCGGATTGCTGAGAGAGTCCTAACTTCAAACGTCTTTATCTCGAGCATACTGACTCCAATTTGGGTGATCTTGGACTTTTTGGAAAGCTTATCTCGTGCTCTTATCAACTTGTCTAACCCCATATCCAAATTCCTTACGAGTCAATCGCAACAGCCAAAACAAACTGAGATTGCCTTTGTAACAGATCACCTCTTGTCTTTATATACCCCTAGGATTGTCTCTTTAGTTTTTGGGTTTCATTGAGTTGTTTAGCTACTGCTACATTATCGCATCTACAAGTCGTGTAGGACTGCTGCCTTGTTTAGATCGCCAGTGGAATCCCAATATACTTTATGCTATCTCTTGTGCTAATTTAATACTCGCAATTTTAAATTGTAATTTATCATTGTTCTTGCTGGTTCTTCGGTTGCTTGCAGGAACTCGAACTTCGTTGTTCAGGTTGATCGCACCTACGGCAAGGTCAATAACCATCGGATGTTGGTTTAGCGATTGCTAAGGCATATCGTCGCGTACGGTATAGTCGGATCGTCAAGATCAAACTCCACCAAATTGATAGTTACCCTCGTCTCATCAAAAGATCGGGCCACCGTCTCATCAACATTGGCTATTCCATCAGTCACCGAAACCTCGGACATTTCTTTAGGAGCCAAAGTTTCAAGTAATTTAGCCCGCACAAGTGTGCTTAATTTCTTCAAAGTAGGCTTCCGCTCGTCTTGAAAAAGTGTATTCTGAGTACCTATGTCCTCTATACATTTTGGCAATCTCCTATAACTCCCTGTATTTATGACTTCTATAGCAGATGGGGCATCAAAAATGGGAGCACGGGCTTGCTGCAATCCTTCATGCATAAAGAACAGTGAGTCCCCTGTTTGGGTGAAGCATGTTTCATGGCTGGAGAGGGTTGATGCAAGTTGCTGGCAGTAATGAACTAAGGGAACCTGCAAAAGATAAAAAGCAATAACCTCAATCACGAAATTCGGAAGAGATCCGTACTTTGATGGCACAAGGATAAAGGAGAAATTTTAGTTTCGCATTATGTTCTTTGTTAGGTAGTTAAGGAACTATGGTAGACTATAGCCTGTCAAGCAAATATTCAAGGATAAAATATTTGACAGTTGACATTTTGGTTTTCTTCCTGAATTTGGTACTCACTCCTTCAGCAGCACTTTTGCATACATAGGATTCTCTAGATGAGCTCACAAGAAATAAGAAAGTTAAATAAACAAGAAGAGAAAAATGGATTTAAGTCTACAGCAACATTGACAAACCAAACAGCAAAATCTTTAGGCCATAAGCTACAGAAGCACAGACTTTAAGGTATCAACATTGTTTAAGATAAAGGCCTGATTCTGAATGCCAATTAGACCTGCCACTGCCACCCAGCATGTTTATACCTTCCCAATATTGCAGGTACAGGGTAATACTACCTTCAAACTGAACCGATAGCCTGACAAAAAATGAAAGGTGAAGCATCTAAGCCCCTAAATTATGTTTTGGTGATTAATGACAACCAAACTTAAGGCAAAGTATGACAAAATTCACCATCATGGAATTAACTCAAGGCAAAGGTAACTTTGAACGCTTAGGACATTTCCATAGCATTTTGCAGTTCCACGTGTTTGTTGATAGACCGGGTTGCTAGATTTGTTCCAAGTGGTACCGTACTAAAAAGATGGGTCCTGTCTAGTAGCTTGAGGTTTGTCATATGTTATACTGCTCAATCTTAGGATGTATGCTACTTCCTCATATCCTAGATAAAAATTCAGTTTCGTTGATGCAGATTGACTGGGCGTGTAAACTGTGGTCTACCCGGCAAGGTGGATTGACCTTAAGTCATACACTGGTCAGTCCATATCAGAGCATCTAGGGTGCTGCACCTTTGTTTCTTCTGTGCACGGTCTGATTAGGGTTGCATGTGGACTGAAGGCCCAATGCGGACTAACCGTGTCCACAATTTTGGCCCACTTAATTACGACCAAGGAAACAATCTCCCTTGAATATATGTGGGTTTTGCAATGCGATCTGGCCAGAGTTATAATAGCGGCTAACTGAATGAGGACTAACCATCCCAATGACATTGATCAACTTCCAGCAGAGTAAGTTTTCATGGGTTGTACGATGTTTCTGTTGCATGGTCTTGTTAGAGATGGCTTTGTATTGGATTAGGATTCCTTTCCTTTTCCTCTTTCGTTGTATTCTAAGCCTTTTGTACTATATATATGTCTATTAGGGCTGTATAATAGATTCAAGTTGTATAATCTTAACATGGTATCAGAGTCCTAGGGTTTTTTTTGGTCTTCTTCCGATCGATCTTTGCGTCACATGCTGCAATTCATGCTCAAGCCTTCCCCTGCTTCCGCCCATCCATCTCCTTCCCCTCCTTTCTACTACAGCCGTCGACGCCCATTGCCTTTGAAGCTCCTCCGCAGCCCCAACCCGGCCGCCTGCCGCTCGGGCGGCCGCCTGCCCACTCTACCGGCCTCACTGCTGCCCGCCCGAGCCCCGGCGACCGTCGGCTCGCTGGCCCGCCCGCCGGCCCCGTTACCCCCGCCTGCCGAGCTCGCCCGCCGCCTGGATCCGGCAGCCCGTCTCCAGCTGCCCACCACCAGCCTTGCCGGCCGTCGCCGTCCGCCGGCCGCCACTGGCCTCCGCCCTCCGCCGCCAACCTCAGCAGTCCGTCGGCTTCCCTCCCCCGGCCATGCTCCCCTTAGTCTCTGCCTCACCTTGGTTGTGAAAAATAGAGCATCCACGGGTGCTCTGTGTTAAGTAACTGGCAGACAAGCTAAGCCAAAAAAGTAAAAAAAAGATTAGAAAAAAGAAGCCGGTGATTTTTGATGGTATTAATTACACCGACTTCGTCTCGCCCATGTGCATCCACATGCATGGTCTTCGTCTCTGGGACGTTCTCTCCGGCGATGTCACCTGTCCGCCTTGCCTTCTCTTCCGACAGAACTACGTCCATCTCACTGCCTTTGTCTGCAGACAAGGCTGCTGTTGATGCTACTCGTCTTGCTGATGATGCTGCTACCTCCCTTTACCAGGAGGCTCTGGATTCATACCGGGATCAGCTGACTATCTACACTTAGTGGTTTGATGATGACACCCATGCTGCTGCTATTCTCATCACCAATATTTAGCCTCAGTTCTCTTCTAAGGTTGTGGGACTCTCTTCGGCATTCCAGATGTGGACTCACCTTCGTCGGCACTACGAGCCCGCTGGTGATGCCCTGTACCGGTTCATGGTTCGTTAGGAGCACTCTCTTTAGCAGGGCGATGCCACCGTTGATGCTTTCTAAGCTTAGAGCTCTGTCATCTGGCATCAGCTAGATTCCCTCCGCATCGCTGGCTGTTGCTCCTATCCGTGCTGCCTCGTAGTACACACCGACCTGGAGTTCCAACGAGTTTATGATTTTCTTACTCATCTTCGTCCTGAGTTCGAGCAGCGGTGTGCCCAGCTTCTTGCACGACAACCTCGTGTTACTCTCGTAAGGCGCTTACGGAGCTACACATGGAGGAGACTCGTCTAAGTGGTGCTGGTCTACTACCATTTCCCTCCGTGCTCATTGTTTGTCCACCTGCTACATCGACTACTTCAACTACTTCACGCTTCAGTACACCATCTCCTCCAATGGCTTCCACAGGTGGTGGTCGTCTTTCTTCTGGTGGTGGCCGTCCCCACTGCTCCTTCTGTGATAAGGATGGTCATGTTGAGTCTGCTTGCTTCAACAAGAAGCGACATCTTGCATGTCGCTCTTCTCCAGCCACTGGTGTTTCTACCTTGACTTCAGCCATAACTTACTGAGTAGGAGATTGCCAGACTTTGACGCTTGCTTGTTGCTTCAGGTTCTCCCTCGACAGGTTCTGCAGGTTCTGTTACTAACTCTTCTGGCACTGAGAGACCGCCCTCTACACAGTCAGGTACCTCCCCATGGTTTCTTGATTCTGGCGTGTCGTTTCATATGACTCTTGATTCTTCCACCTTGTCCTACATTCGACCTCTTGATTCTCCTGTTCATGTTCTTACTACTGATGGTACTTCTCTTCATGTTTTTGCTCGAGGAATTCTTCGCAATTCATCTTTTCATGTTCCTTCTATTGTCCATGTTCCTCGCCTTACCATGTAGCTCCTTTCTGCTGGTCAGCTTACTGCCCTTGACTGTCGGGTTATTCTCGAATCTGATTCTTGTTGTGTTCAGGACCGTCACACGGGAGCCCTGGTTGGTACTGGCCCTTGGTGCATTAACTCTTAGTGTCTTTGGGCGCTTGACTGGCTTCGTCTTCATTCTGCTGCCACCGCCGCTAGTGATGAGAACATCCCTACTAATGATACAACCACAGCTCCTACATCTGCCCCAAGTACCATGCCGAAAATACAAGGACCTATAACTAGGGCTTGTGCTCAGCAACTTAATTTTTAGGTATTGTCATTTCTTGGTACTTCGTTTGATTAAAGAACATATGCTGCTGCCTAAAGTATATGTTCTTTTGCTTGTTAGGAATGGATGTACAAGCCAAACTAAGTTGGACAAGCAATGAAGCATGAAGACAAGGAAGGATGAACAAGGCAGCCAACATACAAACAAGTTTTCACTGAAGACTTTAAGTGCAAATGCAAGAGATGATTTGGTGCTTATAAGGAGTCTTCCCATGTCACTTTGGGGCCAAGGAGAGCTAGAGATAGAGTCTTACAAGATCTGGACTCTGATTCTGATTGCTGAGAGAGCCTTGACTTCAAACATCTTTATCTCAAGCATACAGACTCCGATTTGGGTGATCTTGGACTCTTTGAAAAGCTTATCTTGTGATCTTTCTAACCTGTCCAACCCCATCTCCAAATTCCTTACGAGCAGACCGTAACTGTTAAAACAATCCAAGACTATCTCTGTAATAGAACACATCTTCTCTTTATATACCTCCTAGGATTCTCCCTTTAGTTTTTGGGTTTCATTGAGTTGTTTAGCTATTGCTACAATATTGCATCTACAAGTCATGTAGGACTACCGCCTTGTTTAGATCTCCAGTGGAATCCCAAACTTTGTTCTGCTAGCTCTTGTGCCAATTTAATATTCGTAATTTTAGATTGCAATCATAGTTCTTGCTGGTTCTTCGATTGCTTGCAGGAACTCGAACTTCATTATTCAGGTTAATCGTGCCTACGGCAAGGTCAATAACCATCGAAGATTAGTTTAGTGATTGCTAAAGTGTATCGTCGCGTACAATATAGTCGGATCGTCAAGTTCAAACTCCACCAAACTGTTAGTCACCTTCATCTCACCGAAAGATCGGGCCACCATCTCATCAGCTAGTCTCTCCGCTCCTACCGCCTCGTCTACCAGTTCTTTCCAGTAGTGGCATCATTTTCTTAGTCATTTGTGTGGCTCTCGTTTATTGTCTTTAGTTCGTCGTGGTCTTCTAGGGTCTATCTCAGGCGACTGTCTTTAGGTTGTCAGGGTTGTAAGCTAGGCAAACAAGTTTAATTGCCCTACCCTCATACTCAGTCAGTGTCTCAAAAACCTTTTGATCTTGTTCATTTAGATGTTTGGAGTCCGGTTCCCTTCATTTCGAAAGAGGATCATAGCTACTATATTATATTTATTGATGATTTTTCTCGTCACACCTGGATATATTTTATATCTTCTCGTAGTGAGGTCTTGTCCATCTATAAATGGTTTGCCACCATGGTTCATACCCAATTCTCCACTCCTATTCATGTCTTTCATGTTGACTCCGCTAGCGAGTACATCTCTTGTTACCTGCGTAGCTTTCTTGCTAAATAGGGAAAACTCACTCAGTGTTTCTGTCCCGGTGCTCACGCTTGGAATGGTATTGCTGAATGCAAGCATCGCCATCTCCTTGAAACTGCTCGAGCATTGATGATAGCCGCCTCCATTCCACCTCACTTTTAGGCTGAGGCTGTGTCCACTGCCACCTATTTACTCAACATTCAGCCCTCTTTTGCCCTTCAGGGATGGATTCCTATTGAGCGTCTCTGTGGTCTTCTTCCTGACTACTCTGGGCTTCGTTCATTTGGATGTATTTGCTACGTTCTCCTCGCCCCTCGTGAGCACGCTAAACTGACTGCTCAGTCTGTTGAGTGTGTCTTTTTGGGATATAGTGCCGAGCACAAAGGCTATCGATGCTGGGATCTTGTAGGTCGTCTGATACGGATTTCTTGGGATGTGACTTTTGATAAGTCTTGTCCTTTCTACCGGCGTCCTACTTCTTCAATTTCCTCCATTGAGCCTTTATCTTTTCTGACATTTCCCGACACACCCATCACTGTCTTGCCCTGATCCACTTGTACCACTTAGGCCTCCCGTGTTCCTGCTATGGCCTCTCCGCTGTTGTCGCTGCTTGCTTCATCTCCGTCGGCTCCTTTGGCTCCTACTATTCCTTCCTATCCTTTCTTCTACACCCGTCGACCTCGTATTGTGAGTTCTCCTGATGAGCCATTTTCTCCTGATGCGCCATCTCCTTGATACGCTCTTCGTGATCGACAGTCTCTTTAGTTTCCTGATCACTATGGTTTTTCTGGAGCAGCTACTCACGAGTCTGTCTCTTATCAGGATGCGGTTACTCATCTTGAGTGGCAGCTTGTCATGGTCGAGGAGATTGCTACTCTCGAGCATACTGGCACTTGGGATCTTGTTTCCTTTCCTTCTCATGTTCGTTCCATCACCTGCAAGTGGGTCTATAAGATTAAGACTCGCTTTGATGGTTGGCTTGAGCCTTCTGATCCCTATGGTTTTTCTGGAGCGATTACTCACGAGCCTGTCTCCTATCAGGCTGTTACTCATCTTGAGTGGCAGCTTGCCATGGCCGAGGAGATTGCTGCTCTCGAGCGTATTGGCACTTGGGATCTTGTTCCCCTTCCTTCTCATGTTTGTCCCATCACCTGCAAGTGAGTCTATAAGATTAAGACTCGCTCTAATTGTTCTCTTGAGCGTTATAAGGCTCGTCTTGTTGCTCACGGCTTCCAGCAGGAGCATGGTCATGACTATGATGAGACCTTTGCTTCTATGGCTCATATGACCACTGTCCGCACTCTTCTTTCGGTGGCTTCTGTTCGCCACTGGTTCATTTCTTAGTTTGATATTAAGAATGCCTTTCTTAATGGTGAGTTGCATGAGGAGGTTTACATGCATCCGCTACCTGGGTATTCTATTCCTGAGGGCATGGTCTATCGCCTTCATCGCTCTCTTTATGGCTTTAAGCAAGCCCCTCGTGCTTGGTTTAAGAGCTCCTTTATGGTCACTGCTGCCGGCCTTTCAGCTAGTGATCATGATCCTGCGCTCTTTATCCACACTTCGTCCTGTGATCGGACTTTTCTTCTGTATGTTGATGACATGATCATCACTTGAGATGACTCTGATTACATTTGCTTTGTGAAGGCTCATCTTAGTGATTAGTTTTTTAGTCTGATCTTGATCCTCTTCGTTACTTCCTCGGGATTGAGGTTTCTTCTACTCCGGATGGGTTGTTCATGTCCCAAGAGAAGTATATTCAGGATCTTTTTGATCGTGCTTCTCTCACTGATCAGCGTACTATTGAGACTCCCATGGAGCTCAATATTCACCTCCGTGCTTCTGATGGCGAGCCTCTTTCTGATCCGACTCGCTATCGTCATCTTGTTGAAAGTCTTGTCTATCTGGCTATTACTTGTCCAGATATCTCTTATCGTGTTCATATTCTAAGTCAGTTTGTTTCTGCTCCCACTTAGGTTCACTACAGTCACATTCTTCGCTTTCTGTGATATCTTCATGGGACTATCTCTCGCCGTCTTTTCTTTCCTCGCTCTAGTTCGTTACAGCTTCAGGCCTATTCGATGCCACATGGGTAAGTGATCCCTCCGATCACTGGTCTCTTTCTGCTTACCGTGATTTTCTTGGTGGTTCTCTCGTTGCCTGAAAGACTAAGAAATAAACTGCAATTTCCCGTTCGAGTGCAAAGCCTTAGTTGTGAGCTATGGCTTTTTTGACAGCAGAAATTACTTGGCTGAAGTGGTCGCTTGAGGGTTTTGGTGTTTCTGTCACTACACTGACTCCTCTACTGTCTGACAGTACATGTGCTATTAGCATTGCCTGTAACCTTGTGAAGCATGAGCTCACCAAGCATATTGGGTTTGATGCTTCCATTGTACGGTCCAGTGTGTATGATGAGGTGGTAGTTCTCTAGTATGTGCCTCCAGAGCTTTAGTTAGCTGATTTATTCACGAAGACCTAGACTCGAGTACAACATGGTTTCTATCTCACCAAATTCAGTGTTATTGATCCACCATGAGTTTGAGGGGTGTTAGAGATGTATTTGTATTGGATTATGATTTCTTTCCTTTTTCTCTTTCCTTGTATTCTAAACCTCTTGTATTATATATATGCATATTGAAACTGTGCAATAGATTTAAGTTGCATAATCTTGACAGGTATAACCGGCGTTAAAAGTGTGGACTGACCACGGCATGTGGTCTAACCGATATTTAATTTCCATCTTTCAGCAGCCTCTAATTTATCCCTTATTCCAGACTGACCGCGGTATACCGTGCATTCAAAGTAAACTGTCCATTATTGTGCAAGCAAGACTGATAGACCTTTGAATGCCAATTTAACCAAGCTTGCTGGATTCTTTTCAGCATGTTTCACATGGCTGCTATGAGGGGGAAGGTATAAATTCCTCTCACCCACCAGCGAGGAAGTTCTCGTCCTACTGCAATGAGTGGGAAGAGTGCTCGTATGGAGCTTGCTCATTCATTGGGTTACCTGTCATGGAGTAAGGGACGCCAGCAAGTTTGCAAGGCCATGCGAAAACATGACTAGACTTTGTTGGTGCACTTAAGCTCCGTTTGGTATTGCGGTAGATCATGATAATCATGTTACATTGTTCTGCTTGTAGATAATTGGGTCTTTGGCTACCTGTCTTTTCTTAATCATGTTGTCAGACAATTATAATTTTGTGTTCCATAACATATTAGATTAAAGGTGAGAGGAAAATCCGATTACAAAATTTCTATACATTTATTTTACCTAGCTGACTAATTGACTTCTTATAACTTCTTTTCTACATCAGCTTAAAAATAAGCATACCGTAACAACTAACCTTTAGTGAAACCTAGTCCTGTTAGGATCTCAATTTTACCAAACTGATTTCTTACTTCTTGCATCGCAAAAAAACCAGTATCTTCTATCCCACAAAAGGCTAAGATTAGGGTATACCATGTCCACACTGAAAACAAGATATACCTCCTATTACACAATATTTTGAGGTTTGGAGTTCTGACACTTAATTCTCACTATTGATTGATTTGAACAAAAGTCTTATATAATGCTGACACGTTTTCTTTGCCATGGCCAGTTCTTGTTGCCATCCGACAAATTAGTCCGAGTCATGTGAGTTGTATACATGTATCAGCAGACACTCTATATTCAACGTCTAGGTACATACACCTATTCTGCATTTGATCACAAGTTTGCGATAATCGAAGCCAAACATTGACATGGTTGCTCATGGACAACAGGCACATCAACAAATAATCATTACTGATTTCTAAAATGGTGCAAATGTGACAGAACCCAAAGTCCTATTAAATAGCTGAGTTTTGACAACTCCAATTCGCCACAAATTTGAAGTACTGGAGTATGGACACACAACGATGAGACGGAATAAACATTTATATTGGCATGAGTTCTTGTGCATGCATCCCTCTCCCATTGAAGCCTTGAAGCATGAATTTGACGGTACATAGTCAACAAATTTAAGGAGATAAACTAGAAAGATAAAACAAGTTTTTGATGTACAGTCTCTTTGATGCAATGTCATCTCAAAGGTTATAAACTAATATGGAGTTATACGAGGATACTTAAAAATTCTTTTACTCACAACGAAGTGCTGAACAATGATCTCCTATTACAGTAAGCACTTCTTTTCACAATGCAACAACATCCTAAAACAGCTTTCCTTCACTCCACTCAACTAAGGCAGCCAACACAATGAAAGACCAGAACGATCAAGGCCTGATCCTAACCTGTTTTCACTTCAGGACATAAAATTGCATTAAAACTACTTATACAAGGAAGGAAACAATTGACAGTTGCAGTCCTGCTGGCACCACTTGGCGAGGACATGGAGCCGGAGCATGCGCTGGCGGGTGCGGTCGATGAATTTGAGAAGGTCGATCCTCTTCTCGGTATCGGACCTCTGCTGCCTGGCCTTCCCCTCGGTGTCCGCCCGTGACTTTCCCACGAGCTCACGCAGCGCCAGGTATGACTCCTCCGCCGCCCGCTGCACCACCGGTCCCAGCTCCACCGTCTGCTGACCCAGCTCCTTCGCCATCGCCCAACACCCAAGAGTGAAGAGACAAGAGTTTAGCACACGCTTCTAGAATGCACAAGGCAGGGACCTAGAGGTGACTGAGCCGTGCCATAGCCACCGCAGCTGCTCCCCCTTTAGGGTTACCGGTAAATCATAGAAGCATCACGGATAAGGAGCGCCGGGGCGGCTGGGCGGCCGCCGCGGCCATAGAGTTTCTCCCCCAAGAGCTACCAGCGGCTTTAGATGCACGATCCTGAGGTTGGGAGGGGCGGGAGGTAAGGTTTGCCTAGGTTCGAATGGGGAATTTTGAGAAGGTTCTGGAAGCAGGGCTGGGATCGCGAGGCGGCGGGAGACAATGGGTGAGTTGGGGTGTAGGCTTGGTTAGTCGGCACCGGCGGCCTGAACAGGAGCAGCAAGGCCGAGGTTGGGGGCTGGGGAGGCCTAAACGGGAGCAGAGCCTCCGAGCCGAGGGCACTGGTGGTCTGCACGGGAGGAGCGCCAAGACAAGGTGGCGGCGGCCTAAGCATAAAACGTTGTTTAGATTTACAACGACCAGAATTGAAGCCCGAGGAGAAGAGGTTATTAATAAAATGCCACATGTTACACGTGGCTTTGATTATGCGCTCTTTCTTGGATTGAAATGGATCTTATACCCAATTTTACTTTGTAAAATAATCATATTTAGTCTGTGTAGCTCCAAAAGGCACGCGAAAAGATTGAACTGCCCTTTGTCTTCCTCTCCTCAGCTCCCTCTCTCCCCTGACTACAGCCTTGCTCCCTTGTCCATGGTGCCTACGATCCAGCTCTGATAGAACTTTAGGTATCCCGATCTTTCAATAAGAATGATAACTGTCAATTTGCAGAGATGACTTTAACGATCTGACTACACTGTACGACGATGATGTGCCTTAGCAATCAGTAAACCAACTCCGGTAGATTATTGACGATGCGAAAAGCACGGCCAACTTGAACAGGATGTTCTAATCCCTATGAGCAATCGAAGAACAAGAAACAATTATGATAAAGCAATCTGAAATTGCAAGTATGGATGAAGGACTAGTTAAATTGGGGTTCTAGAAAGTGGTCTTGATCTGGTCGTTGGACATAAACAAAGATACACAAAGCTGCAAGGTAGTGAACTCTTAACTAAACAAAACTTAAAACTAAAGAGAGCATCCTAATGGTATATAAAGAGAGAATGTAGCTACTGGGGGTGGGTACACGCCTAGGTTGTACAAGGCTTATGGGCCCAAGTGGAGGTGGCATAGCACCTTTTGACTTTGTTTAAAAAACAATCCTAGAAATATTTTGATAACTGCAGTGTGCTCGTAAGGAATTTGAAGATGGAGTTAGATCCATTGGAAAGCATACGAGATAAGCTTTTCATAGAGTCCATATGCCCGAGAATAGATGTTTGAAGTCAGAACTGTCTCAGCAATCTGAATCAAAGTTTAAAACTTTTGGAACTTGATCTCTAGCTCTTCTTGGACCAAAAGTGACGTGCGAAACCTTCTTGTACAGCACCAATTTATGTGGGACATGATTATGGTCACATGAACTCTATTCCTTCCTCCGTTGTCCCATTGTTTGATCAACATGAATTTATATTTTGGAATCTTGATCATACCCTTGTCGTTCCATGTCTTGTATTGAGCTTGATTCTCGATTTGAGGAAGAGTAGCAATGGTTGTATCTGAAGAGGTCATGTACAGCCCTTAGTCCCTTCCCTTTGGTTGGCTCCTCCTAGATAAATCCTCTGAAATATCTCCCGCTTTGCCTCCCTCTGTCCTATATAGGACTGCTAAGAGATCAGCGCCCTTTGGTTGCTTAATTGCAAGCTTGCAACTCAACCATTTTCTCTATCATTTTCAACCTCGATTTCTTTTCTCTTTTCGATAGATTTTTTTAGTTCTTCAATTGATGCATTGCCAAATAAAATGGTTATTGGCGGTGCTGCCGGATTGGACTGGTTTGGTTCTAGCGTGTGAGTGAGAGGAGAGATCAAAAAAGAAGAAATATAATTGAGAGAGTAGTGAGCTTGAGCTTTCCTAAGGAGAGGAGAGCTCAAAAACTTGATGTCCTTATGTGCGACGAAGAGCATTAAGCAGCACAAGATCATGATTCTGATCAAAGGCTTACCAACCCTATTGAAAGTTGATGTATGCTTGGATGTGTGGACATGTATGAGTGGTGCTGAGCTATACTGCACTTGTATGTGATTGATGTTGTTCTTGCTGCTGCTACTACTACACTAGTTTGTAATCCCTATTGCGACCTTACTTTGTGTTCTTGATTAAGAGAGAGTGATAAGGACATGGCCCCCATGGATATACCTGCTGTCACCTCTACTTCCACTACTTTAATTACATCCGCTGCTCGAGCTATAAAGAACAAATGGAGGTTCGTCAAGATCATCAAGAACAAGATCTGAATTCAAGTTCAAGCTCTCAGGAAGAGGAAGGAATGAAGTTCATGTGTCCATCAAGATGTCTCACATGAATTGGTGTTGTACAAGGAGTCTTTCCACGTCACTTTTGGTCCAAGAAGAGCTATAGATAGAGTCCCACAAGATCTGGACTATGATTCGGATTGCTGAGACAGCCTCGACTTCAAACGTCTTTATCTCGAGCATACGGATTCTGATTTGGGTGATCTTAGACTCTCTGAAAAGCTTATCTCATGCTCTTTCCATCCTATCCAACCTCACATCCAAATTCCTTACAAGCCGATCGTAACAGCCAAAACAATCCAAGACTGCCTCTGTAACAGATCACCTCTTGTCTTTATATGCGCCCTAGGATTCTCTCTTTAGTTTTTGAGTTTCATTGAGTTGTTTAGCTACTACTACAATACTGCATCTACAAATCGTGTAGGACTACCGCTTTGTTTAGATCTCTAGTGGAATCCCAAACTTTGTTCTTCTAGCTCTTGTGCCAATTTAATACTCGCAATTTTAGATTGTAATCATAGTTCTTGCTGGTCCTTCGGTTGCTTGCAGGAACTCAAACTTCATTGTTCAGGTTGACAATGCCTATGGCAAGATCAATAACCATTGGAGGTTGGTTTAGTGATTGCTAAGGCGTACCGTCGCGTATGGTATAGTCGGATCATTAAGGTCAAACTCCACCAAACTGTTAGCTACCTTCGTCTCATCGAAAGATCGGGCCACCGTCTCATCAAGTGGTATCAAAGCTCAAGTCACTTGGTGAGAAATTTACCGTTTTGTAGTTAGATTTGTTTTTACCTATTCTCCAGAAAAATCATACAAAAAAATAGTAGATTGATTTCCCCACTATCCAAACCACTCGAAGCCATTGTATCTTTCTTTTCAGTCATTTTTGCATTGTTGAATTTGTGGTTGTATCATCGTGTCAAGTTGCTAGTCATAGTTATAGATCGTGTCTAGTTCATCTTGCCATTGCCAACATTGTGTTGCCGCTACCACCATCAATGTTCCGTTGTCCTTGCCACTGCATCCATCCTCCACAGCAACATCCATCCGCTGCCATACCGCAAAACTTGCTGCGCCTAAGTTCGCTGCCGCAGCTAGGAAAGCTACAAGCCCTAGCTGAAAGGAAGAAAATCTTGGTCTACTCAGATCTTTTCTAAGCCACGACCAGTCTGGTTTAGAAGAGAATTCAGAAAGAAAAAAATAGAAAAATGAAAGGACGTGTTTGTTTGGAGTTCAAGTCAGGCTCCTCAACTTTGCCTACTTTGGTTCAGATCCCATCCAACACCCTTGGGCAAGCCTTGGCCAACCACAAGGGCTCCCCCACATCCTTAAAAAGCCTCTTGGACGTCCACTTCTCCTTGATTTCCGACAAGGACTCCAAATATACTTCGGATTCAAATTCTGTCTGAATTCAAATTCCTTTCGGATTCGAATTTCAAATTGCTCCAAAAATTCTGAAAAACTTCTATAAAATCAAGCATATTCTCAGGAGCCTACCATAAAAATTTCAGCCGATTTGTCCCAGCCATTTGGGAGAATTCACAGATTTAAGTTTCGGCCTCCTGCCATATTTCTGCCGCGGCAAAGTTTTTGACTATTTCTGCTGCCGTGACAGCAGCGCAACAGCTTCTAGTGTTCTGTTTCCTACCAAATCTCTGCCGTGGCACCATATTTGCAGTTTTACTGCCGTGACAACAATACATCAGCTCTTTGCCTTGCTTCTCCTCTGCCGTGGCAAGCTTTGTGTTGATTTCTGTTGCCACTTTTGTGACTGTTGTTCTAATTCGTTCAAATTGAGTGGGTTTCTGAGATTAAAAAAAGAAGAAAAAAAGTAAAACAAGGAAAACAAATCTTAAGATCTTTTGTCACAGATGTTTTGCAGCTTCAATACCTTATCTTTGGGGTACTTCCACTACTACCTTTTTGAGCTTTGCTTACATTAGTGCAGGGTATTGATTAGCTTTTCATTGGTCTAAGCTAGGATCAGCAACATTGACTAGTACTTTGAGCACTTATTCAACTTGCATTTGCTGAATTGATTTTTGCTCTTCCTTGCTACCATATTGAAGCCAACTAAGCTCCACCTTCCTATACTGTACTCTATTCGGTCACATTGGTAATCGCTATATTTGTCACGGACCCGGGAATTACATATGATTAGGGGAACGAATGATCGCTAAGGGCCGAAGGACCAGTCGACCTGGTGGCACGGTACCTGCGCCGTACCCACCGAGGCAGAGTGATCCGACACCTGACCAACGCAAGCCGGCCGGAAGCGACTACACTTCCCAGAACCACATACAATTCCCTGACCCGGTGAAGATTTAGAGTCGTTCCCGAATTCTACCACGCAAAGCAAGATCGGAGGAGCCCGGCGATTCTACCCACACCCTAACCTAGCTCGGAAGCTAGTGGGTCGCTCGAAAGCCCGGTAGAACGCGCCCACACCCTGCCTGGCCGGCACAGCATCTCAGCCAGCGGGTCACTCAACCGATTACTGCTCGACTTAGTAAAAAGAGGAACGGCTGTAACTCTTCACGGCATACCCATACACTTCATATCATTCACGCACTGTGTATGAGCAGCCTGAATAACAACTTGGATATCACAACAAAGCACTACGATATGATAATACTACTAACTGTCCACGTTGGACTATAAGATTACATCAGTCGGTCATAACTGGAAACATATCCGAGTACGGAGTAATTGAATAACAGCGGAAGAAAGGTGAATGAGACCCACAGCGGCATATCGGCCGCTGACCAAAAGTCACAACCTATCCCATGAGTCGAATAGCTAACCAAGGAAACACAATTTCAAGCGTCGTCGAAAAAGTCCTCGACCACCGGCTCACCTGCAATGATCTAGGAATATCCTAGGTGAGTACGAAGGTACTCGCAAGACTTATTCGTGCTTGATTAGATGTCCTACACATACTAGTATAGCAGTAATTAAATATGGCATAACTCAAGCTGGAAGGTACAAACATACAAGATTCCCATTGACGGAACAAAGTTAACCATGGAAAATAACTCACAGTTCAGAATTCATACACTTCCACGAATGGGCATGATGGTACTCACTTGTCATATATACACCTCAATGTATGGGTATAGAGGCACTCACTTGCCAACTATACACCTCGATAAATAAGCAACATGGCACTCACTTGCCATTTCCCACTCACTTGGGACAGCCCACATCGCAACATTGACAATGAGCCATCATGACACACATTCACTTAATCTCTCGGATCGTTACCGGCAAATACATCCCCATAGAAATAACCAGTGCTCTTCACTCGGAGGTAGCTAATCTCCACGTGACCGAGGCTTACCATAAGAAACGTCCATGGCAGAGATTTCCGCTAACGTCCACGCGGTGATAAGGGAGTACTACGATGGAATCACCTCAGGATGGTAGAACCTACCAACCGTATCCGTCGAGCGGAATCACCTCAGGATGGTAGAACCTACCAACCGTATCCGTTGAGCGGAATCACCTCAGGATGGTAGAACCTACCAACCGTATCCGTCGAGCACACCCTCGGCTCTCACATCTCACTTGAGTAGGTTTAAGTTATTAGAGGAACCGGATTAATTCCCAGCCATCGCTGGACACAACTGGCAGCACATCCTGACATGCTAGTTTTACCGAACTGAACCACACATTCCAAACAACGATCCACACACCAACATATAATCAAGTAAAGTATATAAGTAACGATGCAAGGATGCAACAAGCTCTGCTTGCCTTGATCACCGGGTTCCTGATCTGGTGCGGAGGTGTAAGCTGGGTGGTCTCCTTCTTCGGGCTCTGGAGCGGGCGATACCGGAAAATAACAGTAAAGAAACACTTAACAACCAGCATGTATGCATGAATGTTTGATGAGGGATGCAGGTGTCTAGGGTGACTAGTGGGTGTCGAGGAGGTATTACTACGTGCATGATCTTAGGTTAGCTTATCGGAAGCATATGTGGTAGCTAGAATGCATGCATGACATGTTAAGGTGCTCCGATGAGTTAGGGTTGCGCCGTTAGTGGCGGGGCATGACCAATATGTTCAACATATTAGTATCAGGTTACAATATGTATTACAAGTTCAGAGCGATTGAAATCGTGCAAATCGGAGTTACGATCGCGAAGCTAGGGTTTACCGATCGCGATATCAGAGAAATAGTAAACCCTACATACCTTACTGTGCATGTGCTCAAAATTAACTTTTGATTCATCTAGATTGTAGAGAATCTCATAAGCTTTCCAAATATATAAAATCTACCAAATTTGGACTTGCAGTTTGAGAGTTATGCACATTTGAAGTTGAGCGGGTTGTAGAATCCAAAACCCTAATCTTAACCCGCGAGATCTATATTGCTAGATGCGTATTTCTAAAGTGATCTACTGGTGCTAAAAGGGTTATGGCAGCGAGCATAGCTCAAATTAAACTTATAGGAGCTAAAGTATAACTCTAACCATGCATGCATGTCCGGTTATCCTTGATTACGAGTTTGAGTTGAAAACTACTATATATAATAGGTTGTCATGACATAAAATGGTGGTACTTCAGAAAGGCTCTATGATACGAAACTAACGCATCGGGGCTTACCTAATTTGGAGCTAACACCACCAATATACGACTAATTGAAAAACGACGCTCGAAGGGGATGAATTAACTCAAATTGAATTTGGTCTGTGGTGCAACTATTCAAATTAAAATTTTGTTTCAACCAAGATGTAGGAAATTTTACAAGGTTTCCAAATATATAAAATTTGTCGTAATCGGAGCTACGGATTGAAAGTTACAACGTTTCAAAGTTTGTCAAAAACCCTAACCCTAACCTCTGCGAAACCCTAAACACTAAACTCACCCGAGAAACTACCCTGTCCTAACATTCAATGTGCTGCCAAACCTCGAAATTGCTGGGTACACCCAGGGAATTCAACCGAAAGTTTAACCCTAAATCTAACTAATCTCTCACTGACAGAAGGGGCCCAGTGGCAGCCAACGGGAGGCTACCACGTGCCCCTCTTGCTCCTCTCTCTCACTCGGTGTGGAGGTGGCCGGCGCATGCGGGAGGAGGAGCTCCTCATCGGAGCTCCACCGGAGGATGGCCGGGAGCCCTAGAGGCCGTGGCGACTTGTGGGAAAAAGGGGCAAAGCTTCGGGGGCTCACCGTGAGTCAGGCGCGGTGGCGCGGGGAGACGGAGGGGGCTGGAGGAGAGCTGGCGGCGGGGCGGACGGCGGCGGTGACCGGAGCGGCGTCGCCGGAGGTCCTCGGGCCCGGATCTGAAAAGAGGAGAAGCCGGGGTTGTTAGGAAGGAGAACAGGGCGCTCGGGAGTAAGAGAATGGGAGGTGGGGAGAACCGGGACGGTGAGAGGGGCTCGCTGGAGATGGTGGCCGGAAATAGAGAAGAAGGGGCGCGCGGTGGAGGAACTCGGGTGCGGGAGAGAGGGGATTTAGGGTTTTCGGACCGGGGGGGAGGCGGGCTGTCCGGGAGGGGCTTTAAATGGGGCGGCGGCTGTCGGGGTGAGGCTGGTCGGAGCGGGGCGCCGCCCACCTCAACGAACGGACGGCGGGGACGTGGAAGAAGGATGCTGACGCGTGGGGCCCACGCGTCAGTGGAACGGAGGGGTGCAGTGGGGCTGACCGAGGGGACCTAGCGGCAGGGGTAGGTAGGCTGCGGCGCCGGCGGGGTTAGCGGGCCAGCCGAGCGCGGCCCAAAGGGCCTCGGCCCTTCCTCTTTTCGATTTTCTTTTTGTTTTCTTCCTTTTTCTTTAACAGCAGTGATACAAACGGCGTTATTTTATGTATAAATATTGCCCCAAAAATTCTGAAATTTTGCCAGAGTGTGTAAAACAATTTTTAAAACCTACTGTAAAGATTTGGAGTGGCTTAGATGTGTTTTTGACATGAGGTCTAGTTCATTTCCCATATTTGACCTAATTTGATTTTGGAATTGCAATTGGGCCCTTTGGACTTCCAAAAATTTCTAAATTTCTCCAAAGTGTCCAATAGGGCATGTGGGGTCCACTGTGCAACTCTGAATTGGTTTGGGGGTTCATTTGACCTAATCTCTAGTTCAATTCCAACTTTTGACCTAGTTTTGAGTTTGAATTATAACTAGGTCTTGTGGACCTCTAAAATCTCCAAAATTTTTATATGTGGCTAGGATTTGCATATTCAAAGCCGAATATAAGTTTTTGGAACTTTTCATCCTCAACACATTACCTACTTGCTTATTTCCAATTTAGTCCTTTCCCTCCAATTTACTTTCAAACCCTAGACGGCGCCAGGAACACTAGATGACTTTGGACGAAAACTTCGGGAAGAAGGGAGGGGAAGCTAATCTAGGGATTCATCGAAGGGGATCACGGATCCTTCCACCTATTAGTGTCATTGCCGATATCTGATCCTTCAAATAAGTTGATTGGTGTTTGCTAAACTACCCACCGAGGATGAGATATGTACATATTCTATAAAGTTTCATCGTACTTTATCTTAGTTTAAATAAGGTGTGTGTGCGTGGGTGTTTATGCATGAAGATGATGACATGTATGCATGAATGCGAGGCAAAAACCTAGTCGTCGATTTTGGGTATTACAATATTAAACTTTTGATCATCTTTGACACCACCAAAGGCCGACAACCATTGCAGCATGGTAAGAACTGGTAAGAGCTTGGTATTTGCTATAGAATTGTTGAGATTTCTTCCACCCTACACCACATATTCTAGTAGTTGGTATGAACATATACTTGTGATTTGTTTCCTTGTCTTCTACTGACAATGACAGGTTCTGGAGTAACCAATTCTTGGGCTAGATCTATAGTGGGAGATGTGCCATACCCTGAGGCGCGCGTTTCTTCATTACCACCACGGCAAGTACGACTACCTCCATGAAAGGTACCACAACGTGAAAAGGTACATGATCATGTTATCTCCATGCCAATATTTGAGGGTTGTAATAGGCCTGATTTCTATCTCGATTGGGAATTAGAACTCAATGATATATTTGGTTGCCATGTCTTTCCTAAGCATAAGCAAGTACGGGTTGCTATTAGTACATTCACTGATTTTTCTTCTATTTGGTGGGATGAATATTGTTGATTATACCCTGATTATATACCTGCTACTTGGGATGATTTAAAACTTGCAATGAGATACAAATTCGTACCATCCTCTTTTATACGTAGCAAGCTTCAAAAGTTGCAACATTTAGAAGAAGGTAGTAACACCGTTGATGAGTACTATCAAGACCTTCAATATTACTTATTTTGTTGTAATATCAGTGAAAGTGAGGAAGCTACTCTTAATAGATTTTGGAAAGATTTGAACTATGATATTCATGAAGAACTTATGCATAAGGACTGCTTTTCTGTCAATCGTTTATTTCGTCTTGCTTGCAAGGCGGAATAGGTGATGAAGAGATGGATAAAGAAGGCCAATAAACACATGGTACAAGTTCTCATGTTGCAACTTACTAAAGGTACTAGTCCCCATGTTCCCCGTGATGAACTCTACTTATCCACTACTAATGCTATTTCAGAGCAACCTAGAGTGGAACCGCTTTTTACCTTGCCTTTACCACAAGTTGAGAATGCTATTTGTAAAGAATTACGTAATGCTCCTTGTGATAAGGAAGAGTTGTGTGATAACACTTCACTTATATAGACACCACAATTAGATGATGAACATGCTACTTGTGTTTTAGAATCACATGTTAGTGCTCAAATTAGTGTTCCATGTGCTGAAATTGTTACTAGCCCTCATGAGAAATTGATTAAACATGCTGAAATTGTTTCCCGAGAATCACATAATAATTTTTCTGGAACCAATGCACTACTTGCTAATTTGAGCCTGCCATTTGATCAAATAACTGAAATACCTACAGATATATGTGCACGATGTGAAACTCATGTTTTATATACTGATTTGGGTGCACCAAGCATTGATATGGATAAAATGAATTCTAAAATTTCATATTTAGTTATTTCTAATGATCCTCTAGATGATAACTATACTGTTTTAGGCCTCCCAAATAGTGATATTGACTCTACTGCTTTGATTGCTTCACGTGCTAAGAATGAGAGTCTAGCAGCGCCAAAAGTTGAGCCTTGTGAATTGAATGATTCTGAGATAGGATGTGATAAGTTAGTAGTACCTGAAAAGGAACTTGATGCCATATTCTCTAATTTATTGTGCTATGTTAATCTTGACATGTCTATGCAATTGCCACATGCTCTAATGAAAGTTTTTGAACTAGTAAGTTTACCTTCGTGGAATTCCATCTATACTCCGTGCTATCAAATTAATGTGATTGGAGAATATAGTGTAGATTGTGGAATTTTAGTGCATAGCTTTTGCATGACCCGTGCTAATATTGTTGATACACTTACTCGTTTCGACAATGATCATTTGCAATTGTTTATTCAAAGACTTATATTTCATTCAAAGACTTATATTTCATGTTGCCACAAATTTTTGTGTTCCTCCACATCCTAAAATTCAGCATGCTAGTGACAATCGTTTCATCTCTTTGAATGTACATTCACATAATTTTCGATGGCACATGTTTGAGCAATATTATGATGAATGCTTCACATATGCTTGCAAAACTAGTTGCAATACTTGTTATATGGATAGTTTTGATAAGCTCATGATCCCTTTTGCTAATGCTCATCACAAAGACAAGTTATTCACTTATATTTGCAACTTGAGTTGCAATGCTTGCTAGAAATCTAAGAATGATATGGCACTATACATGCTTTTGAAATCTACCATGAAGTATCACATTTTCAATTCTGGTTTGGATGTAATTGCTAACCACGAAGAGCTAACCATAATTGATAGATATATATATGCTGCCTACACGCTTTCTTTGCTCCTTGATGGTTTTCAGCTTATGCAAAGCCGAGAACGGCTTTGTTTTCAAGGAAGGGAGGATGATGAGGATATGGCCCCCATGGATATACCCGCTACCACCTCTACTTCCACTACTTCAACTACATCCGCTGCTCGAGCTATAAAGAACAAACGAAGGTTCATCAAGATCATCAAGAACAAGATCTAGATTCAAGTCCAAGCTCTCGGGAAAAGGAAGGAATGAAGTTTATGTGTCCATGAAGATATCTCACATGAATTAGTGCTGTACAAGGAGTCTTCCCATGTCACCTTTTGTAACACCCTAATTTTCCGAAACCCAAAATTTAGGGCTAACAAAAA